>WTSP01025532.1:49894-87739 GCA_025331215.1 Actenoides lindsayi | reverse complement strand
CTTTCTTTCTTTCTTTCTTTCTTTCTTTCTTTCTTTCTTTCTTTCTTTCTTTCTTTCTTTCTTTCTTTCTTTCTTATACAAAATACCAAGAAGAAAAATGTAAATTATAAAATACTGGGCTGACAGCAGATCCACAGAAGGATAATATTATACCAACATAGGTATAAAAAGCAGTAGACAGAAAATAGAGTCTTTTACTGTATGAAGGTGCATAATTTTGGAATTTCTAAAGGATGTTAACTATTGGAAGACATCCTTTCATCAGACAGTTTGTTATCAACAACAGCACTTAGTTTAATTACATTTTGACTGTTAATCATGTTTCATGAAGCAGGTAGCATTCTTTTTTTCTATGAAGAATGCATATGCCATTTACAAAGAATGAGTATATGAAATGCACAATTTTCCTTGCACTTTCAGCAATTACATTCCCCTTCATACTACACTCATGACAGTAATCCAAAATAACTTTTCATTTCTCTGTCTAGCAATACTCTGCAGTACCTAACAGTTATGTCAAAAGCAAATGCATGAAATCTGCTGAGGTAAATTGAAATGATCTTCTGAAATGTTCTTCTGAAGTAATCTGTAACCATTTTAAAGATGCTGTGGTAGTTTAAGTATCTTTTACTGCAAATAAATTCACTTAATTATCATTCTGCCTTATATATACACTAACAAATACTAACAATCCAACTTTACAGAATAGTCCAGCAATGTTTGAAGAGAAACATTTGGAATTGTTAAGCTTGTTAGTAGAGTTAGATATATGTGCTTCTATGATTAATGGAAAATGTGACAAAATTCCCTATATAGCTATGAAACTTCTAGTAAGGTATTAAATACATAAAATAGAACAACAATTACCATAGTGAAGAGCATCAGATTTTTCATATTTTTTAAAACCTGTTTTAAGACTATGTGGTCAAGTCACCACAAATGTAGACACAAAGTTTCTAAATTTTTCACATTACTGTGCAAGAAGTAGCAATGTACGGTGTGAAATGGCAGTGGCAGATATTTGCTATCAGAACAGTGCAATGGTACAGCTATAGCAAGGCTGGACACCCTTCCAGTTTCCTCTCTTCAAAGCGCAAAGCTTGAGAGATGAACCCTTGAGTATTAAGAGGTGATTTTCTCACACTTTTTGTATTTAACTAAAGCAAGACATACAATCTTTACCAACTTCCTGATGTAATAGTTTCTTAAATAAAGCTCCCTGTGATAGGATACAAAGTAAGATTCTACAGACATTGAAACATCAGGAAAACGAGTGCTCTTAAGTTCACTATCATTTGTGTCTTTTCGGCTGAGTCCATATTTTGCTTTGTGTTTCCAGCAAAAATAAACACTGAAGAATTAGTGATGGATCTTGCCTTTTCCCAATTTTAAAATCAAAGCCATTAAAATTTCACAATTGTCATGACAGCCATGCATAAATATATCTGAATCCCCACCCCCTTACAAGACTTAAAATTAAAAATAAGCTTTCACAAGTTCCTGGGACAGGATCTGAACTTGAAAGTAGTGAGTGCCTTTGAATTTAAGCATGTGCTAGATTTAGCTGCAACCCTGTTCCTTTTTGTCCATCAGTTCATGTGTCTTTGAAGACTCTGCAGTTTGTGGAACATGGAGTGGGGGTGTTTCTAGCTATCTCTTTACCATTCAAGACAGGTGCTGAGTACACAGGATGAAGGGCTGAGCTGGTAGACTGATAGGGAGAGCAAGGTGACATGTGAAATTATCTAGAATGTTATAAAAAGTAACAGGAAACCTGTCAAGGGTCTTGTAAATGAAGATGCTAAGATGAAAGAGAAGCAGCTGGGGACAGTTTCATATCTTAGAAAACAAATCCTGTTTTCATGTCTCAGACACAGCTTATCACCTAATGTCCATCATCATGGTCTTGACTACTTTGTTTACTGACACACTTTCAGCTGCTCTTCATCTCTTCTCTGGGCAAAGACTTTGGCCCTTAGCTTGGGTACAGCTAAGCAGGACTTCCTAACACCAGTAGAAAATAGATTTATACTTAGAGAGGATCTGGCTTCCTACCTTGTCACTGAAATAGGAACAAATGAGATCTACAGCTTTAAAAAGGACCACTTATTACTGACAATAAAGCAGATAGAGTGACCGGAGCAATTTAAAATTAGTGTCTCAGAAAAGCCATTTGGGGATTTCCAAGCATTCTTTTTAGTGCTATAGTTGTGCCAAATGAGGATTCAGAAGGTAATGGAGAAAGTTCTTCTAAGGCATGTTCAGGTGTCTCTCAGCAGAAAGACATTAGCTGAAGAAAGAAAAACATGCAGAAAACAGTTAAATTGCTTAAGAATATTTAGCAGCCAGAAAGTCCATTAAAGCCCACAGCATTCTAGAGCGCAGGAGAAACTGCTGACTGAAATGAAGTAGAAAACTTCCTGCAGACATTCTCTGGGCTGTGCAAATGGTCAAATGCAGCTTTCAGCTTTGAAGCACATTTTGCTAGAGAAGAACTTTCTCTTTCCTGTTTGGATATTACTGGCTGTCCATACTCTTCCTACCCCTCCAATAACCCAGAGAAGAAAGTTCAGTAACTCGTATCATGAGAGATCCAATAACTTCGGTAAATCTCAAGGCACTATACAGCACCTTTTGGAGAACCAAGATGATGAGGAGCAATGGGGGCAGTACAGAGTGCAGTATAAAAATCTTGCAGTATAAATCTTGGCTAGCAAGGAAGGCTTGCTATGGGGCCATGTTATGGGGCAACCAGGACCCAAAGTCTATTAAGTAGAATATGTTAGGAAAAGTTAGGACAAGAAAATGTCCAAAAATAGAGCTTAAATAAATGAGTGTCAAACATGACATGTCTACTAAAGGTCAAAGGGAGATGCTGAGTAGTGGCTTGTCTGGCAAGAAAGCAAGTCAGACTAGGAGGAAAGCAAAAAGCCACAAGGTCACTGAAACGGCAGAAAACTGTGGCTATAATAGCAGGGTTAATGGAACAACAATAAGATTGTAAGACATTCCTGAGAGGAATATGAAGAGAATGAACACAGGTGTTGGCATAAAGTCACTTGCAGTACTCCCAAACTTATTGTTCATGCCACTGTGGTGCACTGCATTTATACTGTATAGAAACCAGTCTGTTGAAGCTTTCTACTCTTCTCTTAACCCAAAAATGGGAGAGACAGCATATCTTGGTCTGCAGCACCCTTAGGTTTTTCTTTCTTCTCACCAAAATCTCAGGTCTTCTCTAGCCTTGGGAAATGAGCCTTGTCTTTTCATTCTCACTAAGTACCAAACACAGGTTGCAACAGATTAAAAAATTGTATGGTATCAATGACCAAATCCTTCTTCTGTTAAAACTAACCATACTTCTAAGATACTGTGAGAAACCCACTGCCAGTTTCTGTCTGCTGGTTTGTCTCCAAGAGGAGATAGTGTCTCCTCTCCCTTCCCTGATACCTGTGTCACCCTAAAAACACAGTTTCCGTATTGTACAGTGGGTCAGCCAGTGAAGTAGCATGTTGAAGTATTGAGGAAGATCAGAATGCATCAGCTCTTCTGACTCTGTCTCATGATGTCCAAGACAGTCTGGGAACAGTTTTGTGAAGAGGACCCCTCAGTTGTGACCCCACTATATGCTTCACTCTGTGCCTGATTCAGGGCTAGTAAAGCCCATGGAGCTCCTGTACTTTCCAAGCTTCTGACTCTAGATTTTCCATGCCTTACACAAGGTTGCAAAAGTCTTATGCAATTGCACAGATTGATAAAAAGCAACTGAAGGCTGAAATGACTTCTTTAAAACTCATATGGACATGGTACTTCTAAGTATACTACTTTGTTGGGGTAGTAGAGATCTTAGCATACGAATAGCAGAAGGGCAGCTTCTAGTAACCATAATTAATTAAAAAAAAAAAAAAAAGAAAAAGAAAAAGAAAGAAAAATATCTGAGCCAGACATTTGAACTGTTTTCTGCAGGGCTAAGCTAGAGGAATAAAAAAAAAGCATAAAAGCCAATAACCTTCCGCATTAAGGTCAAGTGGTTGTTAAAGTGGTGTCTGGACAATCTTTTCTTCCATTCTTTGTCTCATTTTCAGCTGATTCATAACATTACAAACACTGGCCTGGATCACTCATTTCTCTCCCCAGTATAATTTGTGGTAATATGAAAATATGCAGCATTGTAGTTTCTTTAACCAGGCATTTTTTTTCTTTTCTTTTTTTTTTTTCCCCTGAAGTATTCAGTGTTTTTTTAAATATATTCTCCCATTTTCTAAGGAAGAACTATTTAAAAATTACATCTCCTTATGAAGAATATGAGTAACAATAATTTCACATGGCAATCTTGACACACTGTATGTAAGCAATGCTGTATGTTGCCTCTAGCAAAACTTTGACCAGCCACTAATTATATTGTAAACAATTGAACAATACAGAAAAAAAAATTACCTACATCTAAGTTAACTTTGCACAAAGTGGCAATAAGGTGGCACCATGGCTACAAAAAGATAACTTGCCACACTCAGTTCTGTATTTGATCGAAGGACAGAAATACAGACTTCTAGAATATTTTCCTAATACATGAATGTGGGCAGGATGGGTGAGGCTTTCGTTGTCTCCAGTGACCCTCTGCGGGAGGCAGTCAGCTAATACAGGTGTGTACTGTGCGCTTAACTGAAGGAAGATGAAGGAAGAGTAGCTGGAGTATTTTGGTAAGGCCATTGTAACTGAAGATAGATGTGACTTTTGCAGCCTGTTCTCACAGTTCTTGTTTAGATAAACAGCTTGGATGATCTCTGCCAGTTTTTTAATTGTTTTAGGTGAAAAAAACAATGGCCATATGAGAGACCATAAGAGAGGCCATGTAAAGTGCTGAGGAAGAAGAATGGAAAAGGAGGAGTCAAGGGAAGAAACTGGAAGAAAGAAATTAGGATCATATTTTGTCTCTCTAAACAGCAATCTAATATCAAGAGATCCAGGTCTTTTTCCTAGTGATTATGGGAGAGCACTACTTAATTTACTATCTGCAATTCAAGCTTTAATTAAGGCTAGTCTCAATCAGCCTTGCGTATGTTGATGAAATGAGTCTGGATAATATGTGTCCAACCTAGATATTTTTCTGTCCCCAAAATGAGATCAGCCACATTTTGCTGATATTTTGCAGAGTTTTGGATCTCTTAGTACCAGTTTTGCCTGCTCACCTCAATTCAGGACATACCAACTAGAATTTCAATAGTACCTCTCAGGCTATGTCCTCCACACCTTCATGCAGCAAAGACAATAAAGTAATAGCCAAGCCAAGATCAGCCAAGAAAATGAAATGATACTTTACTCATAGAATCAGAAAGAGTATTATAGAATCTATTGGTTTTACTCTAATAAGTAAATCAACGTCAGAAAGACCATCTGCATCATCCCCAGTGTCTGATCCCCTCATAGCAAAACCACCAGTGATGGCTTGTTTGATTCTTTAAAAGCAAAATTGAAAATTCAGTCTCTGTAATCTTCAGTTGAGCCAGTTGGTAGAATGCAAATGCAAAGAATAAGATGTCTTGCCATTGTCTGCAATTTAAATCTAAAGACACTAAGCCCACAGATACATTAAAGTCAGGGAGACTGTCAGGAAAGCAGATGGCAAAATAAACAATAATGAAAAAAACCAAAACACTAAACCTCTTGCTGGCACTTAATAGTAACGTGGGTAGGACAAATCTCACCAGGGTAGAGAATGTTAACAGCCTGTTTGTGACAAAATAAAATAAAATAAAATTATTTGAATTTACATTTATGCTCTCATAAATCTGACCAACACATCTCTTACTACTATTTTGCCCTGTGACTTCAGCCTTAGCTTGGGATCCTGAAAATTGCTTTCATTAGGAGTAGGCACATGATGGAGCCCAGCATCCCTGACACTGTTTGGTTTCTACAGAAAGTCCTATTTACTGTCAAACAGGAGGACTCACTCAACAGAGCGCAGTCTTTGTTCATAGCTCCCAGTGTATTCCCAAAAATGCTCTGTTCCAAAGGTCTGTCTCCAGGGGCTCTCCCTGGGAGATTGCAGTGCTGAGTTTGTCTAGGGTTTCACTGATGCACCTTTCTCAGCTTTTTTTAGGGACAGTTTGATTTCTCTCTCTTCTAATTACAGTTCCATCGATCAAAGCCTTAGCCTTGCTATTTTCTATGCCAAATCCCAGGAAAATTTTCTGGGCTACATACAACTAGATAAATCCCATGTTTCCGGTACTACCTGTTGTTATGTCAGCTACTGTGTCATTGAAATGAAATTGAATTACTACCTTCTTGTATTCAAAAATATGATTGCTAGACCCACACATGGATGTTTTTGTACCTTTCCTAATGATACAAGAGCACACATTAGGGAAAATCCTGTTTTCATCAGGAGGCTCTCTAATCTAAGTTTACAGTTGCTCAGGTCTCCATTTGAACACTCACTTGGCAGGTTTCAGCAAGTATCTTGCTTCCTGTGGTTTAGATGCACTTTTCTGGGAGCTGGCCTTACTACACAGTGAGAACCAGCTCTGTCCCCAGGGCAATGTACAGGGAATGGGTGGGCAAAAAGGGAAAAGAGGCTACTCTTTACTTCTTCCCTGATATATTTCAGTCAAACAGTCTCCTCCATGTGCTTACCACTTTGGGGAGTGCTCGAAGACTCACTGTGCCCAGTGAGGAGCAGGGGAAAAGCCTCTTTGTAGTGTCCATATTTTGCATATTTCACCAACTCAAGTTTTTCTTGGTTTTGTTTTTCTAGGTTTAGAATATGTTTTTAGAAATGTTTTCTAGAAATAGACCCTTAAAAAAAGCCAGCAGTTAAAATAGAAAAGCCTCTTACAGACAGATATCCAGAAAGATAATTTCAGGCCAAGATTAAACTCTGCTCCTTTGTATCTGGCCCTAAAAACGTCTTGCTGCCACAAAGGTAATTGCAAATATAGTCTGCACCAGCTGAGCTGATCCGAGGAGGCAGAAACACCAATACCTCTTCAACCTCTGACATTTGTCTAAATAACTCTAGTGTCCTTTACTAGTATTGCAGTGACCTCTAGGGGTCTGATCCAAGCCCACTGGCTCCGTTGGCCCTTACTGACTTACCCTAGACTTCCAGAAATCTTTCTAAGCCTGGAAGGATGAGTATTTAATGTACAGATGAAAAAGCAGAGTGTGTCTGATGAAAAACAGAGTAGCCTAAAGCCTTCCATCTCAGTGCTGCTGATGTCTGCATGGTTAAAAATGTAACTACCTAGGGCTATATGAACCCCTGGTGTGAGCTTGAACAATGCATTCATATCCATTTACCTGAAATCTAAATATGGTTTATTGCATTTCATAACCACATGGAAGATGACAACACCTCTTTAATGCTGAATCAGAGCAAAAATTTTCCACTTTTTATGCATATCAGCACAAAAGAAACCACTTCCACTTACCCAGGAGTACTGCAGATCCATATCAGTTAGGGAATATGTAAGATGTGACTGATGAGAAGAGCAAGTACAGTTTTCCCATTCTTCTATTTTTGAAATCAAGAAATCACAGGGACAGAGCTGGTTATCAGGAAATGGCTTCCAGTCACTCCACAAGTGAAATTCGGTTTCTGAATGGATTGAAATAGTTCCTAAGGTATTAAGTCTGGAAGTGTACGAGCGGCCCAGAGATGCAGAAATATAGTCTGCGCTAGTCTCAGCCTCTTCTTTTCTCCTGACATTGTCTTTCCAGATCTTCTTTTCCTGAGGTTTTGTCAGTTTCATGCAAGAAGTCAGTGCTTCCTCATCGTCTTCAGAGAGATAAGCATCTTCCAATGTATCTTTAAAAGTGCAAATACTTCTGTTATAATATGTTGCAATTCATAGAGAAAATAGAACACTTCTTTTCTTAAATGTTTTCTGTTGTATTCTATACTATGAAAAAGCCAAGGACTTCATTAAAAAAAAAAAAAAAAAAAAATCAGGGAGCTGGAAAAGGTTTTGTACTGGGTCAGACATTTGAGCCAAAAGCAAGATTTATTCTCCATTTGGAAGATTTGTCTTATTCCCTTAGAAGCCTGGAAAATTGTACTGGTTCTGCACTGGACATGAAAATTCACAAATTGAATGTCATATTGCTGCATGGTTGCAAGGAGAATGAGTTTAGTTTAAATAATGGAAAAGTTTGAAAAGCTTTTCCAGGTAATTCCTCTCCTGCCACTTCCCAGTAGGTATGTTGCAGTTACAAAGTGGTTGCTGAAATCTGAATTACCTCATGTATTTCAGGCCAAGCAATGCCTTGGCTCAAGCAGTGCTTCATCAGATAGTTTAAACTCATTTTGCTACCATATGTTTTAAAATAATCATATACACAAAAGCATTGTACAACAAATACATGTATGCACTGTTAAATTAGTGTTGGCAAAACAAGTTCAGATGAAGAACTGCTGCATAGTCAGATCAGTGATCTACAGGAGACTCAAGAAAATAACCTGAGCTTAGCCTCAGTTTAGAATTCCTGCATATTATGGCCCTAGGCAATCAGGTATGATGAGAGGCCAACTTGCTTATCATACCACAGACCTTCTTGTGCTCCCAGATGCTACTGACTCATGGATTAATACTGAAAGTTATGTTTGCATTTGTGGGTTTTGGCTTTCTGGTCTGAAATGTGATACAAAACTGGGAACTACTCTAAAAACAAATTGTCCCCAGCATGGAAGCCCCACTGTTATACAATTCTGTTTAGCTAAAATCCCCGCTTACAAGATATACTGTTACAAAACTCATGCTAGTGTGACAGGAAACAGGTTTTCACACTATGAGGAAGTCAGCACTAAAGTGATATCACAGTAACATCTCCGCTGGGGTTTGAAAATTGTGGGTGGTGAATGACAGACCAGGACAGGATTGTTTACAGTTATGTTCAATACAGTGTTGTTTGCCAAATGTTGGAAAGAATGCTGATATGACACTTTACTTACTGAGAGGGAGAATAACATGTTTGACATCCTCCAAGCTTTGTGTACTCGTTTTTTTGGTTCGGACTAATTTCTGCAATCGTTTTAATGTTCCTATTGACTCTGCTTTATCATCTGGTTCTGTACTCTGGCAAAAAAAACCCAAAGACGTTAGAAGTATTTAAACCCTACAAATAAAACCCAAAGGTAACATGGTGCTTATTTTGAGAATGGCAAAGTCTCAGATTCAAAGAATTAATCATCTACACAATGCTTTAAAAGTTAAGCACTTCCTTGGTTGAGAGCAATAGATGGAAAAAGGAAAAAAGACAAGTCATATGAGGCATCAAAATTAGATCAGTGTTCATATTGCTGTTTGTCTTTTATCTTTCTTTGATACCCTGGTATTACTTAATAATTAATTCCAGATTTATTCCAGAAAACATTTTAATATATGCATCCTTTACACTATCCAGAAGCATTTTAGATATGCACAGAAATCCAGATGTAGCAAACTACTGCATTTAAATGTGTATGGGAGAGTGTTCTGAAATACTGATGTTTTCCTTTATTTAAGACCTTATTTCCTTTCTTAGATTAAATGACAAAAATGTAAATGACAATTCAAATCTGTTATTGCACATTCCAACAGCATCCTACTGGAGAAACTCAAGAAACTGGGTACTACAGAGTCCTAGAGCAGGTACTTTGTGAACAGGCAACCATCTCACATGCTTTCATGTATATTAAACCAGCTGCTGTCTTGCAAATTAGTCCAGAAACACTTGAGTTCTTTTCCAACCTGACTCTGAACTTCTCTGTGAACTTCAGAGAGAAATTTTGAACTCTGACAGCAAATAACCTCTCTTCCATAATAATATGTTATGTTTCACATAGGATATCTGCTTCTCATTAGAAACCAAAAAAAAAAGTAAATATACTAGAAATTAGTAAAGTTGTAATTCACTGATGGCTACTTTTTGGAACGATACTGTCTGGCTTCAGAAGATGCTCACCTGTTTACACTGATAATGAGTTTGGCCTATTGGGGCAACATATCTTTGGCAAGAATACAAGTGATCAAGTGCTATGCTGATGTTATCAGAAGGTAAAAATGCAGACCTTTAGTGCACTCTCCCCAACAATTAGGTCACACATCATAGATCCTTTCTGCTTCCTCATATGCATAATCCTTTGAGACAAAGCCATCACGGAGTTTGCCAGCACAGTCTAATGTATAGTGAGCAGGCTGCTTAAGGATGGGTCTCGAGAGATTCTGAACTTCTCAGTTTTCATTTGGGTTAAAGGCTTTTTGCAAAGTCTTAGCATGAAGCACATAGGAAGCCATAGAATTCACATACTACAAGTTACATCCATCCCTAGAGCAATGATAAGGGAGAGGGTTAATCTCAGCTTTTAAAAAAGACCACTGTTCACTTGACAGATAACTGCTATTATAAAAATGGCTGTGCTTCAAGTGCCAAAGGTTCAGATATTTTTCTATGAAGACATGAGGTTCCGTAAGAAGAAATACAAGTTCAAGTCTTTCATGCCCAGGCAAAGGACATTTTTAAGTGTATTTAGTTAGTTTTGTGTCACTAGATTGTGTTGAAATTATAAGTTGAAGCAGAGAGTTATTGAAAGCTGAGAACAAGTGAGATGTTCCCCTGTATATTCAGATGTTTGATTTCAAACTTTGAAAGGGTTTGTACCAAATGATTTACACCACCACTTCATCTTGGTGCAGCTATAAATTGGCATGGGGATTTATTAGCCTACAGAATCTGCTATATCCCCTTCATGTAAATACTACAATACTGTCTTGAATCTTGTAATAGTATAAATACTAATGTTACATTATAGAATATTAGAATTAGAATATTGTAATATTAGAAATTGTTTTGAACCAAGCATGACCTAGTGAAATAAACATATACCCACATGTGTAAAATCACACATGAAAAAATCGGAAACGGTTTTATTCTTTCTGGCACTGCTCTGATGAAATATTCTTAGCTGTGTAAAACCTTATTGTTATTATTAATTTATTTCTAGATACAACTTTAATGGCTTCCTTCATGTCTGATATAAATTAACATGATTCCACTCATGCTGAAGAAGCTATGCTGACTTCTTTCCTTACGCACAGGACTTTGGAAGTCCTCTTGATAAATGCAATGAGTAATGCAAAAATTTCGATGGTGGATAGCACTTGGGTTTAGACTCCCTTCTTCTCAGCAGTATGTTATATTCCTTGAAGTCTGCAAACCCCTGGAAACTGGGACTCAATCACAGGAACATAGTGGGAAGCCAGAGAGTTGAATGTAAGTACTTTTTCATGTTTCCTGTCTCTTTTGTAAATTATGGCTACATCAGTATTTTAGTTTTGACCAGGGGCATATATTTGAGACCAAAGCTTACAGGGAAAGCGGTGAAATTTGCTTCAAAGTGCCACAACTGAATTAATCACAGATGAAATTAAGATGAAAGATGCTTTTGACTGCTGAACTCCAACTACTACTGGATGTCCAACAGGGATGATCTGAACACAGGTAGATCTCCCACAAATCATAGAGTGTGGACATCAGCTCATGAGCACCAACTATTCTGCTGAGCCGATACTCACATATCACTCTGTGATAGTTGCTAATATAGACAAAACCTAGCTGCTTTCAATTTCTGCTGAAGTGGAAGAATTAATTATTTTATTTTGTAGACTAATAAAACTGAGCTTTTTTGAGTTTAATACCCTTTAGGTCTTCTTAAGAATCTTCACTGTAGGATAAGGGCTCAGCAGATCCACCTTAAAGCTCTCACCAGCTTATGGCTCTTTTACAGCTTGTATCTGAGTATTCATCATTCAC
The DNA here is from genome assembly GCA_025331215.1 of Actenoides lindsayi. Lineage (NCBI taxonomy): Eukaryota > Metazoa > Chordata > Aves > Coraciiformes > Alcedinidae > Actenoides > Actenoides lindsayi. The sequence goes on along the minus strand of WTSP01025532.1, from coordinate 75,943 downwards.
TGTGGGCCAAATCCAAACATCCTTAGATTAGTCATGTTCTGATTTGTATTTCAAGCGCTTTATCCCCTTTTCCAAATTCAAGACAGTAGGACTGCAGTTTTAGCTTAGCTAAAGAGAGAAACTGAGGTGTAATTTTTTCAGTCTCTCATTGTGTCTTTGCAAAATAAATCACAGTGGGTTTAAAATGTTAACATTGCTCTAATATCAATAGCCATTTGTTCACTTATAAGTAATAATACAAAAGCAACATAATGACTTTGAGTTATGATCTGGGATTTCCATCATGGAGACATCAAAATAAACAGAAGATAATCTATTCAGTTAATTTTATTAATGGCAAATTCTAATACTCTTTGCTTTAAAGCACTCATTTGGTAGAGTCTATTGTTAGTGAAACATCATAAGTGCTTAAATAATAAATACAGTAAACCCCTTTTATGGAGAAAAAAGTGTACGCAGTATCAGTTAGTGATAGGACAGCTTTTAAATTTACAGTGTTTTTATTTTGGTTTACCTAGGGGTTCAAATAGAGAAGTTTATCTGCCTCTCCATACAGAGGTAAAACATTCTTTGATGCAGAAACCAGACATATTATCTGGTGAACCAACCATCCCAGTACCACAGTTTTGGTATATTGTCCTGGCAACCCTCATCCACAGCTTAGTGAAAGCACGCATAAAAGTGAGGAAAACCTGTTTAATGGTACGCTCTGGTTTCAGGCAATTTTCTTCTTGTTGTTTGTGTTATCTGGAACCTGGTATCTGTAGCTGCTGCCGTTCAGGATATAAGAGAATGTGTAGTGACTGAATGTGCAGTGCTACTGGTTGGACCAGTGATATACTTTAATTTGGAGTATCCTACTTTCCAGTCACCTTCCTTCTCTGTAGAACAGAAGGATGCTCCAAAAGGAACTATGAGTGAATACTGAAGACCAGTGCACAGAGAAGAAAGTCTAAACTCATAAGAAGCTGTTTGTTTAAAACACATTTAAAGACTTTTAAATCCTACCCCCTCCCCTTACATTCTAAGGTCAGAGCATTTGCTCACTTGAATGTTATAACTGTGCTTGTGTTTTGCCCAATCTATAAGCAAAGTTATCTATAAGGAAAGAATGCCCTCAGAACAAAATTCCTCAGAATAAAAATATTCTTCATTTCCCTGCTTAACGGGTTTTAGTTATGAAAAATCATGTCACACCACAAATAAAAATGAATTGTGTAAAAAAAATAGATCACAGGCTGACCTTTAGTTGCAAATAATTTGTGTGAAGTATGTATGAATACTTATGGATCAAAAATATATATTTTAAAAATGCACTTATAAAAATGTATTACAGAAAAAAAGACCTAAATTGCATCTGATAAACTGTTTTCAGTTTATCCTAAGATATTCTAAATACCTTGGCAATCTTTGCTCACTGAGATGTTCTGAGGATTAACCCGGTGACAGCAATACAGCAATTTGGAAGCTATATGTAAAACACTGTTGGTCAGATTCCAGCAATCTTAGTCCTGTTGAGCACTCTCTTTCCTGGGTGTAACTGCATTAATTTCAATAAAAGTACTTGCACAGCATGTCACTTAGTGTTAAGAATTCAGTCATGGCATAGTTTATTCTCTGTGATTTTCCTCAACTGGTTTTCCTTTCCCAAAGAACTGAAATTATTTTAGTCATAATTAGCTAGGCACTTACATTCAGAGTACAATGTAATAGTGAGAAGACAAAATTACTGTATGTTTACTGTGTCAATGGTGCTATCATTATTGCACTATAGAAATTTCTGGAAAGTTTCAGTAATACCCTTGCTGCACATAGTGAATATTGAAATACTACATGATGATAAAGAACTTTCAACTCTATACAAAGAGTCAGTTCTGTAAAAGGCACTTAATTTGGATAAATTTTATGTTAAAAAAATGTCAGTAAAGCCAAGGTAAACTAATAAATATATAGACAAGCACTGTACAAAGTTCTTTCATATGCTCCTGCCCATGCATATCTGACCTTTAAATATTCCCATTATTTTAGTCTGGTACTCCACCTACACAAAAATTACTATAAAGTCAAACTAAGGAGGCTAGGATTATAGGCAGATTTTCTCCTGGGAATCACAAGGCAATAAAATATTCTATAAAAGGTAAAGGAATGTAATGATTAATAGCAGAGCAATAATAAGGTATTCTATAAAAGATAAAGAGATATCATGATTAATAACATGGATATGGATAAAGATCTCTCAGCTTTTGAAGAAGCTACATACAGTAAAGGAAATCCTACTAAAACAGCATGTTCTTCCAGGCTGCTAGCTGCTTATGAAAAAAAAAAAAAAAAAAAAAAGAACTATTTTCATGGCAACTCACCATTTCACAGTTACCAGCCACACTTGGATTCTGAACTCGTGGTGGAATCCACTGCTCATAGTTTATTACCTAGATAAGAAAGGTAAGAAAAGTAAAATTTTTTTTAAAATCCAACATAAATAAGATGAATAAACATGATTAGTGTCATGTAATTGAATAGAGATTGAGAACTCAGCAGTCTTTCAACCCAGTACTGTGTCCATATAAAAACAATGACTAACATACACCAGCTGACACCCATTGAAACCAGTTTGATATTGAGCTGTCTTAATGTCCTTAGTTATCTGGGATTTAGTATTGTTTTGGAGACATCACAGTGTATATGGTACAGCAGCAGAGCCATACATCGTATCACGGGATGCTTTGGTCTTGTCCTAGATCTTGGCTTCCTTTTCTCAATGTGCGGGAAAGACTTAGAAGACTTTCCTCAGTAGCAACCCCCCAGCTGAGGAGCAAGTGTCACTGATGCATTTTTAAAAAGGGTCTTGTTCGGTTTGCCTCATTTTGCCTGGGATGTTGAGCCCCAAGGGTGTGAGTTTGAATTGGATTAATCATGCAGAGAAAATGAGGTGGTCCTCAGAAATAAGGAAAGACAAGGCTGTATACACTTTCATCATTTGCACAGAATCCGTTTCTTGGTCACAATGTCCTCATGATAGGAACACCATGAGAATACACTTTCCCTGGAGCACTGATGCAGTCCCTAGTGGGCAAGCCTGACAGTGCTTATAGCTTATCAATGAAAGTAATGAACGCTACCCTTTTTTCTTCATGAATATGAATGACACTTTGAAGGCTGTATGCAACCTAAGAATTTACGTGAGAAATGAGGCATGAAACATTTTTGAAAATGTATTAGCCCAAAGACTGTATTACTTCATATTTTATGTCCTTCTCAATATGCTACAAAGGGTTTGAACCATCAAGGGAGCCCTGCAAGACTTGAGCAAACAAGAACGAAGATATGAAAAATAAATGCAGAAAGTAAAGCTATTTTTTATGGTAAGGTATAACTATTACAGTGTTACTCAGTCCTGTGTCTCAACCTGTACATCTGTTCAAAGTCCCTGTTTTCCAGCACTTACAGAAGGAATGGAATGAAAAGAGCATCTATTTAGGAAATGGAGAGGGATTAAACTTTTTGTGAAGCACTCAGGGAAGCTTATTTGCTTTCTCGATTACTTTTTTTTTTTTTTTTGAACAAGAGGTAACAGGAACCTAAAATGTTCATCTATTCTATTTAATATTGCTCATAAATTTATCTGTTCCATGTCTTACAGAATCACAGACTCAGACTCACAGCTGAGGCAGGAATACGCCTCTGAGGATTGTCTGGTCTAACTGTCTGCTCAGAGCAGGTCACCACAGCAAGTTGCAAAGGTCCATGTCCTGGCAGGTTTTGAGTATCTCCAAAGATGGACTTTACACAACCTCTCCAGGAAGACTCTTCCAGTGTTTTACACACCCCTCTCTACTCTCACCCCCACCCCCCTGCCAGTAGAGAAGTGTTTTCTTTATGTTAAATGAAATTTTATGTATTTCAGTTATTTCAGGTTGTGCCCATTGCCTCTCATCCCATCACTGGGCACCACTGAGAAGAGTCTGGCTTTCTACTCCCCACATCAGGTGCATACATATGTACAAACACATGTAGCAGAGCCCCTGAGCCTGCTTTGCTCCAGGCTGAACAATCTCAACTCTCTCAGCCTTTCATATGATAGATGTTCCAGTCCCTTAATGATCTTAATGGCTCTTCAGTGGATTTGTTCCAGTATTTTTCCTGTTTGTCCTGTACTGGAGAGAATAACTAGACCCAGCACACATATGTGGTGGGTCAGCTTGCCATCACTGAGCAGAGGGGAAGGATCACTTTCCTTTACCTGCTGGCAATGCTCTGCCTAATGTAGCCCAGAGACTGTTGGTCTTCTTTATTTCAAAGGCACATCGTTGGCTTGTGGTCAACTTGGTGCCCACCAGGACTCCCAGGACTTTTTTTGCAAAGCTGCTTTCCAGCCAATTGGCCCCCATTGGCAGAAGGGTTCCTCTCCAGGTTCAGGACTTCCCTTTACTGAACTTCATGAGGTTCCTGTTTGGCCATTTCTCCAGTCTGTCAAAGGCCTTCTGATGGGCAAGTACAACTCTCTGGTGCATCAGCCACTCCTCCCAGTTTTCCACTGACTGCAAATTTTCTAAAGGAGCACTCTGTCCCATCATCCAGGTGATTAATGAAGACGATAAACAGTACTGGACCCAGGATTGACCCCTGGGGTAGACCACTAGGGACTGGTCTCCAGAAGAACTTTGAACCATTAATCACATTCCCTTGAGCCCAGCAGTTCAACCTATTTTCAACCTGTCTCACTGTCAACTTGTCTAGTCACTGTTTCATTAGTTTCATTATGGTGTTATAGAGGACACTGTTGAAAGACTTAGTAATATCAAGATAAACATTGCTTTCCCCTCTTCCACCAAGCTAGTCATTTAATTGTAGAAGGCCCTCAAGCTGGTCAGGCATGCCTTCCATTTCATAAATTCATGCTGACTACCCCCAATCACCTTCTTGTCCTTCATATGTTTGGGAATAGTTTCCAGGAGGATTTGCTCCATCACATTCCTAGGAATTGAGGTAAAACAGACTTTCCTATAGTTCCCTGGATCTGCTTCCTGCACCTCTTGATGTGATATCCATGACAGTTGTGTGAGCTAGCCCACCACATTTCTGTGATCCTAATAAGACCGCAGACTTGCAGCTGCATGCAGACCTCTAACTCCTTCTGTTTGTTCTCCATGCGATGCGCATCATCAAACAGGCACTTCATAAGAGCACTCATTTGTACTTATTTTACAGAGAAGGTCTGAGAGGTTCCCCCAAAATGCTCTTCTCTCAGTTTCCTTATTCGTGTGCATAATGCAGTACAGCAAATGAAAACAGACATAACCAGACTATTTTGGAAGCTTAAGAGGGCATTATATCAATGTTATCTTGATGATTATGAAGACCAGAGATAATAATCACTAAAACTCAAAAGAATGTAATAAAAAGTGAATTTTTTAAAAACCAAGTTCAATCGGTCTTAAATTGGTACCAAAGCTTGAGGGTATCCAAGTCTCTATAGCTCATTAGCCATGTGCCCCAAAAAGCATCTTGAAAACATTAGAGGAGTCAAAAATATAATTTTGCTTTTCAAATGGGGTGAGTCATTCATGGGGAGATGCTTTAAAGGATTTTAAAGAAACTTATAGTTAAAGCAAACATAGGCCTTATTCCCTATTAGTTCTTCTTCCTTTTTCCCCTCTACATTCCATCATGTCTGAGGAATGGCCTCCAGCACCTTAATCGGGTATCAGCCCAGAGGCTGCCATGACAGGATAGGGGCAGAGCCAGACATCCCTCACATTAAGGGAAGAGCTTCTGTGAGAAATCAAAGAATAATCTGTCTTCTTAATACTTAGAAGGTGAGAGGAAGAGACCAGAGAAAGAGATTAAGAGACGCAAAGGAGGAAAGAGCTCTTTACTCCTTTCCTTCCTTCTCACCTACTTTTTGGCAGCAGGGAGAGGAGGTAATCATGGGAACAAACTAACCACACAGAAACAGATAAAATCCTAAGGGAAACCAGAAGAAACCTGGAACATTTTGGCTTTTGAGTCATCAGTTTCCAATATGGTCATCTGTCCCCTAGTACACAGACCATCTCTTTTTTAAGCCAGATCGTGTCTCTGGCCTACATGGAGCTGAGCACTGCTTGAAGTCTGGGTTTTCACAGCTCTCTGTCTTATCTCAGGTGCCTTCAGGGTGATGCATGTACAGTTATTTCTTGTTTTTAACCTAAACATCCAAAAGGAATCCTGACATTGTATAGAAACAGCAGAGGAAACTCAGCTTGGAGTCTTTTATATAGTTTTATGCTAACCTTGAATGTAATACAATTCTGTAAGAGAAAGTGTAGCAGATTTTCAGCTTTTAAGTAATTTATTGTATTAATTCCTCAATTAGACATGCACATACACATGTATGTGAGTCTTATACACTTCCAGTCACATTCCCAAACCGGGTAAACTGTTTTGTCATGTGAAATCAGAAGAGCTAAGCTGATTTGCAACAGATATTAACTGGTCCTTTAAGTAACATATTATCAGGGCAAACACTGGACTGAAAGTGAAATAAAAAACAAATGCCAGTTATTCTAATTACAGAGCTACAAATCTTTCTCCTCACCTATCTGCTGATGGTTTTTTACCTACTTTTATGTTGTTGTTGTTGTTGTTATTATTATTATTATGCAAACCTAGGGCTCAGAATTCCTTAATTGCTTATGCCAGTGGGATAACTTGATATATGGTATATACTTATAGAAATTCAAAAACAATTAGGATACACATGCCAATAAGGATTATGCAAGACTGATCTAAACACTTAGTATAGATCTTACTAGACACAATTCCAGCCCATCAATTTAGTGAAATGTATTTGTTTAGGGAAAGAAAAACTTTTCTAAGTATTAAAATCCATTGGGTGCACAACTTATGTAGTCAACAGAGTCTTCTTTTAAACCCAGCTTCTAAAATACACAGACATACTGAGTATGAAGTTTAGGCTAGGCAAATACTGAACAGAAATAAGAAACATGCATTTTATTTTAATGAAATTTTAGATTCTGAAAAAAAAAAAAAAAAGGTAATTCATTCACCTGGCACGTTGTTTCTTCTATCTTCTTTCCTTGCAGCAGATATATCCCATCATCAATAATATTATCTTCTGTGAATTATGGAAAATAATAAAAGAAAATATGCTTTAAAATGTCCTGGTTTCAGTTTTTCTGAGGAATGTAATTTCAAATGCACTTGATGTTTGAAGCAGACATATTGAGTCTCAGAAGTTAATCGTAAGTTTTAAGTATGTATCTTACCTCAAACAGCTTTGAAGTAAGACTACAGAACAAAATGGCAAACTGACTCATAAAGAAAATGTATTCATGCTTACTTCTTCATCTATACTTAGTCCTCGGTTTACTAACCCAGAACCCCACCAAGTGCTTCCTCTTGCCCTGATAATTTAATGCAGAAAAGTATAGAATATTCATATAAAAAACAAAGGGTAAAAATTATCTTCACAACTGAGATTTGTTTAGCTTAGCTTAGATTAGAAATTTCTTTCAAAGAAAAATTTTTTCAGATTTCTCCCATTAAATTAATGCTTTGCATGGGAAGAGTGTTTAGCTTCATTACAACAATGAGCAACACCAGGTCAAGCAACTCTTTGGAAAGTTTACTTTTAGTAACTCTAATTTGAAAAATCTACTTAGAAAGGTCCTAGTGATTAGATTCCATCCACACAGATATCAGGCACTCAGTTATTTTGCAGGGAAAACAAAAAAGAAGAAGAAAAATTATCTGCTGTTCACAGCACAGAGTGGTATCCTATTTTTCCAAAGTTACTAGAAGCCAGTAGAAATGTGTTGGGTTTTTTTTCTCATGAATCCTGACTTGACATCCTTATTGTCACTGAGGAATACCTTATAACATTGGTAAATCTCCTGTTTGCAAAAGGAGAGCTATCTTAATATATAAATTCACAAAGGCTAACTGTAGGCAGGTGAGATTGCATTGGTTTCTCTACAGTCAAATGAAAAAGAAATATTAACTCAGTGAATAATTCCAAGTGATTGAGATTCTTCAGTTATCACGTGAAAAAAATGAACATGATCATGCAAATTTATAATCAAAGGATAAGTAATATCCTAGTCCTCAAAATGCCTATGCATTTGGAATTAAACAAGGCTCAGTGTGTAGAAACAAAAAAAACCCCTAAATTAATGTGAGTGAAAAAATTATAGTTTAGCATATACATTTTCATGTTATTTTTAAAACAAATTCTGAATCAAGAGATATTTTTAGGATTGCTATTTTTTCCTAAAAGCAAATCCTCTTCAAACAAAAACTGTAACACAGTAATAAATAATCTTCCTCATAGTTTTGCAACTTGGATGTTGTAAGACTGGGCTAAAACTCACAAATTACAATCTGGGCATTGGACAAAAAAAAAGAGTAACAGTTCTCTCACATCCTAGTTCCACCTTGAAACCATAGGTCAGCTGTACGGAAAACCCCATCAAACAATTTCCTTTACTTGCCATGTGTGTCACAGGAAGAGGAAAAATGAGTCAAAGAAAATCTTATTGCACAAGTTTGCCTTTAGAACGTTCTGTAAGAGCTTCTATTGTAATAGGACAGCCTCTTTCTCCTACAGACTTCAGGGTTACAATAAACCCAAAAGCATTACCAAAAAAGATGTTACATTCCAATATCTAACATTACTTGACCAGATTTTAAGTTGTCTCTTGAAGTCACTGAGGACCAAGTGTCTGATAAAACAGTTGTTTATTTAAATATAGAGTTAACTGGACTTCTAGAAGCAGCATAACTCATGTCAAGAAATGTTTATGTAACACCAGATTAACATAACTGGGTTGTTTCTGGTCCTCAGGCTCATTTCATCTTTTGCAGGCATCTTTGCACACTGTAGCCATGTGCTCTATAAGCTTACTTTAAAAGTTAAGTCTTGCAGTGTTCAGTCCTGTGCTCCCAAGTCCTCTCACAGTCTAGTCCAAAATAGTATTATTTGGTACCTGTCTGCAACTGAATCCCAAAGAACTGTGGGGAAACATATAGACTGAAAGACTGACTGCATACAATGCTTTTAATGTAATTTCATTCAAAACCAAAGAGACAACAGCAAGTTATTAAAATAAAACTTAGTGGTTCCCCCCAACCATGATCTCTTTTGGTAGGCATAATAACATGCATCTGCAGTACTCTCAAATCTTGTTTAAATCAGATCTCCAATCCACTGAAATATGGAATAGGGTATTTGGGTTAAAAAAAAACAAACAAAAAAACCCCAGAAACAAACAAACAAACAGAACCCCCAAACAAACAAACAAAAAATCCCCACAAAGAAAAACCCACCAAAAAAGAACGAAAAAGCATGCAAAAGATACATGTAAGCTGCAGTGTTCTTTTCATTCTAGTCTGCCAATGGTTACCAGCACCTTTACTATGGAGTGAATTTGGAGCAGTGGAGGATTATGTCCACTACCTCTGAGAGATGCCAGCCCTTTTCTGTTTGTCTCTGTAGTACTCTTTCATGGAAGTCCAATGACTGTGACTTGCATAGTCAACCTTTTCAACAATGACCCATTCAGGCTGGAAAATTTGATACTGATGATTTGGGATTGGACTTGTGACAGAAGACAGATATTCCTATTATTGTGTCAGTAGGACATATATGTTTTTACTGCCTGGAAAAAACTTATTTTTGTAGAGGTAATACACACAGCAGCATTAAGGACACAATCCAAAGGCTATCAGCAGCAGTGGATGTTTTTTCATTGATTTCAGTGAGATTTGGGTCAGATCTGTGAATACAGCTCTGAAGTAAGCAGAGAAGTCTCTGCTGGCCACTACAAATGGCTTATTACATCTATCAGAAATTCATATTATGCAATAGACTTGCAGACCTTGAAGGATTATCCCTATTAAGACAAAGGTTTGATCCATAGTGACAAATAATCTTGATCAATAGTGATACACTGTAAATCTCCTTGCAATGGTTTTCATTACTGTGTGGAGGGGACTTCCCTTCAAGTAATTTTACTGCAGTGGGGGAAAGGGAGATTTTTATTTAGCTGCCAGCTTTGCTCCTGTTCCCTCTGGGCCCCTGCCCTTCAATTACAAGACTTGTCAGTTTTTAAAATGTACACTGCTTCTTTTACATGTTTTGGATATTAAAAGAGTAAAAGAAGTTTTGAGTAGAAAAGACTCTGGAGGAAGGTCAAAAAGTTTTCCTTTTTCATTCATTCCTTTTCCACCTCCAAACTGGCACCCTCTGGAGTAGTTTGAAGAATAATTCCAAAATGGTTTTGTTTAAAAGTAAGACTTGTCTGGAGAGAAATGCCTAATATTTCTTTCACCTATCACTACAGCCTTTTCCCTTACAAGTCAGTGACACTCACTGAAGGTCCATTTTCCCCTCAGTTCATCAGAAGAGCAGAGTTCCTCTAAATTTTCCTGTTATTTCTTCTTTCTGGTCTGGTTCCAAGAAACCCAATTTTCCCATACATGAGCAAATGCAACAGGTATTGCAATTTCAGATCTATTTTCCAAACATTTAAGAGTTTATCTTCAAGTGTTGAAGTGAATGAAATCCAAAGGGAAAGCTGGTGCCCTGTCCTCTGCTTTCTTTTGCATATGCAGGTAACAGTGTAATCTTATAACAGTGGGTGATATGTAGACCATTTGTACAGGGGATATTAAATGTTAAGGCAATGGCCATCTTCCCACTGTGTGGCTTAAGGAGAGAACAAAACATGCATCCACTTTAATCTCTCATATCTTGTTTTCTGTTTCTGCTGAACTTGTCTGGTTTGATCTGATTAAGCAACTATAATGGATCCACCTTGACTTTAAAAAATGCAAATATAAATTCCATTCCTGGAAGGAACACTAAGCAGCTTAGCAAAGCATTTTATTTTTAAAACTATAGTTTGTATTTAAATAGACAAGGTGACTGCTCATTTGTTATTTCCATAGTTATTTTAGTGAAATTATACTGGTGAACTCTTAAACAGTGCCACTAGCAACTTCCTACAAATTAACTGTAAGGTTGTTTCAATAAAATTGGTCAAAGTAGGTTTAGGAAGACTATTGGAAAAACCAGTTGCCTCCAAAATTTTGCCAACTCTCTTTTGTGCCTGTCACAAGAGTTGTTTTTTTTCCTGGGAAAAGCCACACTGTTTCCCTGTTGGATACCTGGAGCTGTGTGAAGTATCCAGGGAACATGGGTTCCTACAATAGGCTCATATTACAGTTGGCAAGCCCTGTACAACATGACTAAGGCAATTTACTATAATGGAACTCCTTTTGGCCTGTGGACTACAGAGTGAACTGGTCACGGAACATGTTCTTAGCTTCACAGTTTTAAGGTAAGCTTTATTTTAATTACTTCCCCCCCCCCCCGCCCAGAGGACAAGATAAATCTTAAAAGGACTTGACAAATTATTTAGCTAGATTATTGATGAAAAATGAGAAATTTTCCTAGGTGCCCTTTTAAATACTTTGTAGAAAATGCAAAATCAGCTGAAATATGTTTAGCAATTACCTTCAAGCTGACAGTGCCTTCTGATGTACGAATCATTCTCCAGCTTCCTGGAACCCTGCCAAAGTGTGCCATTCACATTTTTCCTGTCTAAAGTAAAAGCACAGAGAGCAGTCACCTGAATTCATAGCAAACCTATGAAATAACAGGAAAGTCTATAAAAATAGCATCAGAATGCAAATCAAATAAGCTTGCAGAACACTGTGGCATCTGCTCAAACATGGAAACGAATTGATGTTTTCACAATGTAGGAAATTAAGTGGATGGATAGTATTTATTGTGGGTAAACTTCAAGTTTTATCATCTTCTGCTATGGTCTAATACTTCATTTACCACTATTTAAATGTGATCAGAATGATTGATATCTCAACTCTGGTTTTAAGACCTAGGAGCTCACAGAACATCTGTGCCTTCATTTTGCTTCCAGAAATTGTATAAATATTATTTAATTCTGCAGTTAACAAGCTAGCATGTTACCAAGAAATAGCATCAAATATGCCCATATCTATGTCATACATGCTCCAGTACTCTCTCAACTTGAATGGGAGAAATGAGGTTGGCTTTGAGAATAAGATGGCCATTCTCCTATTCCCTCAGTGAACTTCAAATTGGCCATGCTTCACAGTATATTGACAACTACTAAATTTTTGAGCTTTATGGTTGGCTGTGGTTTGTTCTTCTTTTTCAATGCTTTGTTTTGTTTGTTTTGGTTTTAGTTTTAGTTTGTTTTTAGTGTTGGGTTTCACTATATGTCAGAAAATTTTCTTTATGAAAACTCTTGTTGATTCTGTCAAGTGCTGGGAATTCATTACAGCCTGAATGCTGTAGACCAAATGATACTGTTCTTCATGAAAGTCTTTGCAGTGCAGGTCTATATAATGAAGTCATAGCATAGGGGAACTTTCATCTATCTGAGACACATTGTTATGAAATATAGCTGCATCATTACAGCCAAATATAATAACCTTTTTACTCAGTAAGGACTAGACACAACTGAACCCAAAGTCCATAGAATAAATAATAGAATGTTAATAGGAAGGTCTCCCTGAAAAAAAAAATAAAAATTACTTTTTAACGAACTGATACTTCCTACAGAGAATTTTCAAAATAGAACACATTGGACCACAAGTGTGGATAATAATAAGCAGTGTCGACTGATTGAAAAAACACCCTGAATTTCTTCTTTGGTGAACTTGTTTGTGAAAGCTGAAACAAAGTACTTTAATATGGGAAAGGGCAGGAACCTGAATTGATATTTCAAATTTTTATTGAAATGATTAAAAGAAACACTGCACATGTTGAGTATTTCTCACATTTTAAATCTCAGTTTGGTTTCTGTGTTTAACTAGCTTGTCTTCAATACCCAGAAATGTGTCTGTGAAAAACAGGGAGGAGGGGGAATGTATTCATAGCTTAATTGTATTTTTTCTTTTCCTATGCCTTTGCTCCAACAGCTGTAAAACAAATCAGACCGTTCATTAAAGGTGGCTCCATGACATTAGCAAGTATATTGTAAATGAATAGAGCAGTTACTAACCAAACGCTTCATTTTCAGACATGGACTTCTGGATGGATCTAAAAGAATTAAAAGAATTTACCATTAGCTGAAAGTCAGAATGAAAAATGAAAACACATTTAATCAAATATGGATATTTTCAAACTAATTCTTTAAAGCAGGGCACAGGGATTTAGCTGTGCAATTCCCACTGGCTTTAATTGGAGTTACTTGGCTTTTCTCATTTACCCAATTTTCTACTCACACATGCCACACAAAGCTCTGAAAGCTTCTGCGCTTTCATTCTGTAAAAATACGTTATTCAAGTTTCTTTTTGGAATGAAGAATTCATGACTGAATCAGGAAGCCCATCAGGAAGAAAATAAAAGACATGATCTTTAGACATGATCCAAAGTGTCCTACCACTTTTAGAAATCAGTGTCTGAAGTTTGGCAACAAAATAAGAGGTTGAACCAAAGAGCTACATATGAACATACCATCCCCACAGCCTTGAGTGACATTTTATTGCCCAAATAAACATTGAGCTCTTTGCACTTTTACACCAAGGAATAGTCCTAACTCATGCTTCCACCTGTGGTCAGTGGTTTATAGGTGATGACTTACAGAATATATTAACTTAACAGAAGAAAAATAAAACTTTGAATTAATGAAAATTTACCCTGCGAATTTGTTTCACTTTGTCCATAAAATGCCCAATAGAGAGTAATTTCTGAGCTAGAGGATGAAGCCAGAAGACTATACCAGATGAGACCAGAGACTCTCTAATCTGTGACAATGATTAGCAGAAGGGAAAGAACACAAAAATTGAGATCATTTCCCAGCTTCAGGCATGTAGATGCTGAAGGGTTTCCTGAACAAGAGGGTGCAACATAAATACTAGTTTTTTAAGGAACTGGTCAGTAAGCACTAGGTCTTTTTGAAACCACTTAGATTTTTTTTTTTAAATTTTATTTTTTTTGCTTCCAGAGTTCCACAATTTAATTCTTACTCTTTAAACAAGGCATACTTCTGTTTATTTTATTTCTGCTACTCCATTTATTTGGCCCTTCCTTGTTGCCCCTTTGTAAGAAAAAAAAAAAAAAAAAAAGAATGATAGTTCATCATTAACTTTCTCTAGATCTTCAGAAAAGACAGATGAGAAAATTTCTGCATTATCAGTGACGTTATGATGCCAGGATAGTGATGGCTGGACACTCACAATGAAATAATTTTCATTACAAAATCTTTTCATGTTGAGTGAAATTTTTTTTGTCCGTCATACTCTATTTTTATATTGATTAGTCAAATGATCTAGACAAGCCTTCTAAATTCTAATCATTCATTTAGAATAGGAATAGTTTTAGAATAGAATAGTTTTTATTTGCATTGTAAGATTTGACACTGTAGATATAGACTACTATTTCTGTTCCTGAGGCAGACTTAGTTCTGATGTAAGTGGGAGACTCTTAGGCAGCTAGGTGATTACATCATATTTGGTAGAGCTTGGTAGGGTGGACCTTGGGTAAGGCTTTCTTAAAAGTGGTAAATGATGAGAAAACTGTAAATGATAGAACTACGTCCATATTTAATGAACGCAATTTTGGAAGCATTTTCACAGGGCTTTGGCTTGCCACAGATAACTAAGATCTCACAGCTCTGACTGCATACATCTCCATGTTAGCAGTTGACAAGTTACTAGTGTTTTTATTAGATGACCAGAAATAGATTAAAACTCTTAATTAAGACAAAGGAGCTCTTGATTTTCCTTGAAATGATTATCTATTTTGAAGTTTCTCAGCAATAGACATAGATAATATTAATGTTCTGAATACAGTGGAGCCCCAAGTAAAAAAAAAAAAGAAATGTCTGGGGATTTTCACGTCTGTCACAGTCAGACAGATAAGATCTATCTCTATCATTCCATTAGGCAGGATTTCAGATTTCAGCTGAAGGGGACCACTTCAGTAATGCAATAGACTTCAACCTGAAGCCAAAAAAGAATTTTCAAAATAAATTCCTCTGTTTACTTATATATTAATCATTAGACCAAACCATAATATTATATCTTAATGAATGGATGCAAAGCATGCTGCTTTCACAAATATACTTGATAAAATACAGTCTAACGGGCTTTATCTGAATCATTTTGCAACTAATTTTTTACTTGGATTAAAAACATAAACAAAAAAAACCCTTCAGGAGATTATCAGGTCAATGGTGCAAACATGCTATAAAATAGGTTACTGCTTCAATTTTTCAGATAAGCAGACATATGGTTAAACCAAGCTCAGATTAAGTGCTTTTGATTTTAGCTGTCCTCGTTCTAATATTTTGGAAGAAAGCTTTATGTATATGAAGAAATCATGGCAAAAGAGCTTTAGTAGTGAATTACAAGCTTGTTACTTGCTTTCCAGCTGCAACATTAACACATGCACGCTATAAGAATTAAAGCAACATTGGCAAAAATTAATAACACAACAAGGATTAAAGGTACAGACAAATATAATGACACTGTGTAGACCATGAACTGGTCTTGACTTACTTTCTTTTTTTGGTCACTGTGCTCTCAAAGTCAGGAAATTCCTTTTAAAAAAATAGAGGAAAAAAGTCTATGAAAATCAAAAATGTTTAATCCAAATATAATACTTTCCTCATTGGAAAAACATTAAATGATGTACTTTTGATGTCTGACTTTTAATATCCACTAACGTTTCCAGTCTCTTTTTTCCCAACAGCTGAAGCTGTGGAGGACACAGTGCAGTATACACTGCAAATATAACTATTTGTAGTTAGATGTCCTCATTGTAGGACGCTTCAATATCCACTGCTCTCAAGAAGCTGATAACTGTAATACCCCTGAAAAATGAGAGAACAATACTCTAACCCCAAGAATGACTATCATATTTCTTCCATAGTATGATTCTTTTAAATGTTATGAGGATAAAACACCCACATGTTACAATGGGATGTGACTTTCTGAGGGACATAGAAGGACGTGAACTCTGTAACCCTATTACACGCAGAAGAATGTGGAACAGAGCAGGAAACTCTGAAAGTAAAATTGGAAGTTGGGTGAGCTAGCCTGGCAAAGCTCGAAGGGGCAGCAAATAAGAATCAAGCACTGCCCTGGAGGCAAGATCACACAGCCCCCAGGTCCCAGATGATATGTCCCCTGACAAGATGTGGGAAAGAAGAGTTGTGTAGTTGTTGAAAGAGTGAATAAAAGGGTGTCTCTGTCTGCATGTAATGCCAAAACATCTCATTGCATCTTTACTGTTGCAGTTACCCTGGGACTTGAAGTTAATTTTAACTTTAACAAAATCTGAGGATGTCATGCTAGGACAGAAGAGATCTCTGATCCCTGAACTATTTTGATATCTCCTGAGACAGAATAACAAAGCACTGTATCACCTTTATATCTATTTCTTCAAGCCTGGAAAACTGAAACTGGGGTAAAAAAGCCCATAATAAATTTAACTTCAATCTGCTGTGAAACAAGAAACATTAACCCCCCCTCCCCAACCCATTCATTATTTTATAAATATGAAAACTTTAGTGTAGAGATCTATTTCTCATATTCTTACGTTTAATTCATTTCCTTTGTGTAATACTATCTACATCTGCATGGCTCCACCACAGTAATTTAAAAATGTCATGCAGGTTGCATGATGAAAAGCCAAACATGTACTACATAAAACGATGTAAGTGCATAACTGAGCATTTTATATTTTTTCCCTCATCTTGGTAAAACCCATAATAGGTTGTTTTTTTAAGCTTCTTCAGGGGAGTACATTAAGAAAAGGCTGTTTTACTGCACTGAGGTTATTTTAGCTGAGTGTAGGAGGCCCTGTTAGCACCTGGACATTTGTGAATGCTGATAATTGCATACACTTTCCACAGAATATTTTTTTTGTGTGTGTATATTTGTTCACAGATGCTGTGTGCAGATCAAAAGCGTATACAGAATATAACATCTATTTTGAAATACTGCAAGGAATGTAAGATAAATTTCTTGCTGAAAAAAAATCAGCATTTTAGTCTTGGGACAAATATTTTCAATAGCTCTAGAGGAGTGACTAGATGAGGTGCAAAGGCACATAGAGAACTTGAAAAATGTTGAAAAAGTGATTTTAAGGCTCCTTTAAAAGGGAAGTATCAACATCTTATCAAAAACCATAAAATATTTTATTTCAAAGAGGCTTGTTAAAGGAAGCATTATGTATGGCAGCCAAAGACCAAAGGATATTTTAAATTAGAATCTGTATATGATCCAGGGGAAAAAAAGTAGAGACAAAGCCCTCTCTAAACCTCAGTGTGGCCATATACCTGGAAAGACTATTAATTCATATCTTCACTTGCCAAACACCTGGTGTGGAACATGAAACAGAATTGTAGGTTTAATCTTTCATTGCATGAGTTGAATCCAATGCTTCAGCATTGGTTTCTTAAAATCCAGCAAAAGATGCATGTATAGCATTGCATCATACATTGAGGTGACACTGATCTGAGTTCACTGGATATCATGGGATGCAGTGCCACAATTAAATATGACTGTGGGTTTAAAATGTCCTTTAAAATTGGCACTTATTTTTTGGCGCATCTCTTCCTTCTAGGTCTGAATCAGCTGGCCAAATTGGGGTACCAGAATAAATTACTCATTTGTACTGAAAGGACCTTTTCAGTATTTGCCTACACTTAAAATTGTATATAACATTAATCTGAAACTAGAAAATAAGCAGTTCTAAAAAAAAGTCTTATCTTACATTGTAACTAAAGTGCATCTAGACTCTTCTCGCCACATTCTCCAAAATTCATAATTACCTTTCTTATGGGAACTATCCTTTCCTTCCCTATGCCAAATATGAATGATATATTTCCTAGAAACAAACTGCACATGTGGAAACTCAGCAATAAGAAATTATTAATAAAGTCCTTTCCTCCCTCCTTTGATGAAATAGCTCTAAATTAAATAATTGAATGAGTCCCTCTGGTGTTTACAAGCTGGCTGAGAAAGCTAGAGCTCCTGTGTCTGTTAAGACTTGCAAGCAGGGAAATGATAATTTCAGATAACTAGCCCTCTTCCTTCCCTCACTGGAATCAAATGTCAATTATAACACCGCAGATTAAAGCAGGTGTCATGACTGATTGTGATTTCCCTGGCAATAACTTAGAAAGACTTATTTGGCACTTTTCTGATATACAGGATAGTCAATCGTATCACGGTCAGCAGCTGAAAAATATGTGGATCTCATGACATTTGGTGACTGCAACCTGCCAGGAAATATACACAAATATTTTTAATACTGAAGACTCTTTCCTTGAGAAGCTAAAGACAGCTCATGAGGTAGAAGACTGTGACACCAAGCTACAAGAGGTACAAATTCTGTTTCCCAGTTAATAGCCAAAGAGTACCCATATAATTCATTGTATACTGTTGGCTACCAACTGTTTCTGAGGAAGGTTGAGTTCAGCTTTGTTATGTATACGGTTCAAAACCAATTCCCTAAATCTACTTTTTTCTTTCTGTCTGAGAATATTACTGAAGCTGAGCAATAGGCATAGTAACCAAAAATTTAACAGGGTAATTCCCTAGGAGGATGAAAATCAAAAGTCAAATGTGTAACAGGCACAAGATAAGTACCACAGCAACCTGGAGTGGGAACGTCCCAGTCAAAACATCATATATACTAAACAGCTCTTCTAAGTTATGTGAAGGCAAAGAGCAGTGTACATGAAAGAGAGATTATTCTTCATCCAGCATGTGTCATTTGGGAAGATATTTGGCCAGGAGCAAAAATAATCACAGTTCAGAAAGGTGCCCAAAGAGTATGTTCACTGAATTATGTCCCTCACAGCTTCAGTGACCACAGTACCTTACATTTCCCACGTCTCCAGAAGAATGTCACAGCCCAGCTATGACTAGGGCAAATCCCAACAGACAAGGTAACTGCAAGAAAATAAGTACCTTGCTGTAGTATATGGAAAAATTTCTTCTTCCTCTAGCCTCCCATTTTTAAGTTGAAGGGAGCAGACCTTGAACACCTGCCCTCTTGATTTCTGAAGTTATATAGAAAAAAAGGAAGACAGTAAAGCCTCCTAAGGAGGAAATGTGCCATACCAGGCTGCTCCACCCTCAGGAGGTTTAACAGCTCTGTGGAATCTGCATGGCCGTGATTCAGCCAACCATTTAAACACACACTCGAGCCCACACCTACTTAGCAGTGCACTTAAGTACGTGCATTACTGAATAATGATAGATGGTTATATCAGGGCCTGAGGGAGCCAATAATGTTCTGAATTTATCATGCTGTGGGGGCTGCCCTGCAGCCTGGAACCAAGTGACGGAATTAAAAATGGGAGAGAAGTACAAATGGGCTCAGTTAATAAGCTTAACGGCTTCATCCAAGGTGTAGGTCTAATAACTCACATGCTAGAAATAGCAGATAAGATTACACATAGTCCTTTGGCCTTAGCAACATTTTTCCACAGGTCTTGCTGCTGACACGTCATCACTAATCTTGTTTTCCATTTCTAGACAGTATTTTATAAATAATCATGTTGATTCTACAGCCAGCACAGTGACACAGCATTCAGCTGTTATTTTTAGTTAAGTGCTGAGCTGAATATTCTCTCAGAATAAAATAAAACCCACAGCTAGTCTTAGGAAGCTTCTTGTTACTATCTAGCGAGCCAACAGCTTACTTACCCATTTAGTATTGCTTTTATTGATGATGCAATTTAGATTTAGTGGTAAATAAATGTGCCATCACTAAAATATCCCCTTTAGGATCTTAGAGAAATATATGGTAAGAGTTAGCAGAAACTGAAGTCCTGGATTCTTCTATTCACTGCTGTACATGCATCTTCATGGACTATGCAGCATCATCCCACAAAACCACCACTGAGCAATGTGAAAAATATTTTGCCACAATTTGTTCAGATTAACATACAAGATTTTCTAATCTTACACTAATGGCAAATCTGCTTCTCTAGGCTGGCTTAACGAAAATAAAATTCTGTATTGGATAGTTTTATTACTTTTATTTAGCAAAAAAAATTATGAAGCTTAGCTCTATACTAATGTAATGAAGAGTTTGAAGTAATCCTGCAAATCAAAAGAACAAAAGAAGAAAAAGCAAGAAAAAGAAGTCTAACACAAATGATCACCACAGTTTTAATTCTTAGTCTTACACATTTTGAAAACCATAGTAGAGCAGAGTACTGTGAATGTGTCTTTACCATACCTTGACAAGATAAAGGATAATTTCTAGCAGTGATCTGTTGCAAGGTATATTAAGACATCATATGTTACATGCTGGCTACAAACGAAAACATCAATTCTGCTTTTAATTTTCATTTTACTTTGTGAATCTGCTTTTAATTCTCATTTAATTCATCTAACTACAATTCTTAGCAGATAAAGAACTATTGGACAAGGAAATATTAGTGTAGCTGTCATTAACTATTAAGTTGGTTTGTAGTCACAGCAAAGGGGAAAAAGACTGAATGGATGTAGGACCTGAAGTATAATGTCCACCTTTGTTAGTAGAATGGCATGTTTAAATATGGTTGTGTAACAGCCCAAGCTAAATAGCTAGAGCTTCATGCAACTGAAGAACAATATGCATGCCAGGTTCAGGTTACAGCCATATTTCACAACCACGATTAAACACATTTAGCCAGAATAGTGTAGACATGGCTTGTTCTTATAATAACAAGGTCACAACCTGTAACGAGGAGAAACCTGTCATACAGGAGAGCATCTCCCACCTACTGCAGTAAAATTGTAATGTAGGCATATTTCAAAGCTCAGGCTCAGATCTGTGCCAATGCTATGAGGAATCATCTCGAGATCTCTGCACAGCTACACCCTCAAAACCAGGACTATTATATAAAGCACCAGGGTGATTATCTGGAAGAAATGGATATATATTGAGTCAGATGGTTGCAGTAGAAGAGTCTAAGAACAGTTATTTCAATTTCTTTAGGAATTCAGTAAGTGCATGCCACAATTCCCCAGATATGCTCCTATCCCACCACCTCCACCACTTTCTCTGCCTAAGTGCTGGTGCAAACCTGCTTTGTGACACCATAGATCCAGCAGTCTCATAGGTACATGGTGCCTAACCTAGAGTGCACATGGGTAAAGCCTGGCTTAATTTCTGAAAGGAGGACAGTCTCTCTTCTTTGGACAATGAACATCCCATTTTCTCTTTAGTCCTTCACCAGACTGCATCATATGTTGCTATAGTTAGAAATAGTAATTATAAATGAAGAAGCATTGTAAAGCAGAGAACAGATATTATGAAATGAAAAAGATGATTAAATTTAATATGCTGTATTGAAGTATTTGTCAAAGTGTCAATGATATATTATACCAATAACATATGATTAATAAAGGATTAAGCAGGGTAAGACTATTTAGGAAGAAAAAAAAACCCAGAAGACAACCTCCTTCACGTGATTGCCTAATGAGGTCTTGTAAAATGTAAAGGTTATTCCATAGGCCAACAGTTACAAAATTCATATAACTCACACTTTAGAAATGTATTTTTTTGTAATTAATAAAAAGGCACCAATAATATATCTGTACCCAGCATTTTCATATGCTATTACTTACAAAGAGAAATTCATCATACAGTGAGCTGCACTACTCTCACTTTGATGTTATCTGTATGGAAACTCATGACCTGTTTTTGAAATATGCTTGTTAAGACTGGACAGAAATCAGGTCATTGACTACAGAGATGAGATTTGAACAGTGGCTCTGAAGAGTCTAAATAGTTCAAACTAGCAGGTAAGCCACACGTGTGCCTGCATACAAAGTAATAGTTTTTTGCAAAATACATTGCACATTTTTCAATTAAATTTTACTTACCAAAGACATAGATCTATCAGGTGCTCCACAGTTTACATGTGTGCTCACTGGAGCGCTTGGCCGGCTGTCAATAGTAGTGGTATCCTTGGGTTCTTGATGTTCTGGGACAGGTTCATACAAACTGTCCATTGAGCCCTCCTAAAATACATTTAAACAGATTTTCAAGGATGAACAGTCATAAACACATTAAAATAATAATAATAATTATAATAATTTTAAGAGCAAGCAGTTTCTGTGATTTACAAGATAGTGATTTGCCTCCCCTGTCTTTTGGAATCCTTTATTTACCTCTTTACCTAAAAAAGCTTATACAAACTGATTATAATATGTACCCAAATGCTGCAGTTCACAGTATCATGGCTTAGATTCCAAAGATTGGCAGAGTTAAACTTGAGTGTACAGCAAAAAAGAAGCTCAGAAGAAGTAAAAATCGGGTGTATACCTTCACCTGAACACTACATAAAAATTCCTGTGAAAACTATGAAAACTATAATGATGAACATTTTTATATAAAAAGGTTTTATAGTTACTACTTCTTCTTTATGGAAAAAAGGTTTGTTTAATGTAGAAATGTAACCCTATTCCTTAGAAATAAATGGAAACAATACTGCCAGCTCCCAGAATTTGAGAGTCATGATTTAGTCTCCCAAAATAATGAGAATGGTCAAAATTAAAAATAAATTCTATTTGCATTCTGTTTTTTCAACTCTATATTATAATGCCCACATAAGGGTATTTTTTCTTCAGTCATCAAGAATAAAAACATTTTAGCAGAAACTGAGATTTTCACATTTATCCCACAACACCAAGAGCCAGGATTACATAAACATATCATCATTCCATAATTCAATGAAAGCAGATGATAAAACTAAAGACACTCTGTGTAATGATCCTAGATTTTAGATGTTGCTACTTTGATCTGCACTGAATAATTTTCTAATGAATTTTGATTACTGATTTTAATGCCATTAATTATGGAATAAATCAAATTTATAGCAGTGTGACTTACAACAGAGCAACACTACTGAAATTAACATGGTATATCATTATTTAAAAGCATTTGTTCCTCTAGTACAGAAGATAAACACAGATGTATATTTGAAGTTATATTGATAATATGTAAAGTTTTACACACAATATTATTGACTGGTGAAACAGGAGTTCAAAGATGCGGCTAAGTTTTGCCACCACAATGTTTATCTATAGGTCTTTACTTGCTTCAGTCTACTAAAGTTTTGATAAATGTTGTGGGACAAATATTACACGTTGAACCTCTTGAAAATGCTTGAGTTATATACTAGAATTTATTCTAGGAACTAATGAATTAATTCCTCCTGGGAAAGTGGTGCATGGTTTGTGAAACACACTACACATGGCTTGTGCTCCTAACAGCCACCTGAGCCTGGGTGTTGACAGCAACTGAGTCTATTCATAAGAATAGTACTTTTTCTTACTGTAACTGTATTGCCATGTAACAATGATGGCTCAGGCTCCCAGTCTGAAGTTGTGGATTAAGCATTTCTAGATGAAAATGCTGAGTTTAAAAGCTTGTTACACACTTCCAAGATTCTGCACTGTAAAATGTAACTATATACTTCTCCCTCAATAAAGAATAATACAGGACTTTGGTGAAGAGAGTGTATAATTAGGAGATGGAAGCATAAATGAGAGCTTGTATAAACAGGGTGGCTGGGGGGTGGGGAGAAGGCAAGGCAGAGTGGAGTGGGGGAGAAAGAGGGTAAGGAGAGAGTGAGAAGATGCAAAGAGATAAATAAAAATATGTAAAGGATATAAGTGGGGAAGCAATAATCAGAGAGGGAAAAGAGATGGAGATAAAGAAGAAGAGGGGAGAGACAATGCAAGAGAAAGAGAGAAAGAACACAGGGGGGAGCATGTAAGAATAAGTGCTCAAGAAAAGGAAAGAGGAAGAGTGTGAGAAAGAGCACAACCAAGAAAGAGAAAGCTCGTGTGAGAAAGATGGAATACAAGGGTGTGAGAAATGTCAGAAGTGCAAGAAAAATATGCAGGAAAAAGGGAAATTGCATGTGAAAGAGTGAGGGCATGGGGTGTAGAAAGGGCATGAAAAATAATGAAGGCATAAGAAAGAGGATGCATGCAAGAAGAGCACATGAGAGCATGAGTGAACTCAAGAAAACACACAAAAAAAAGTGAGTGCACAAGGAAGAGCAAGCACACAGAAGAGAGACAAGGTGAAGAAGAGAAAAAAAGTGATGAGATGGGAAGGGAGGGATACAGTATGCATGATCGCAAGTGAAAGAAGACATTAGAGTGAGTAGTAATGTTCTTATGGCATGCAGAAGAAAAATCACATACGAGAAAGGAAGCATGAAGGCATGTGTGAGGACGCAAGAAAGTGTGTGAAGTCACAAGGAAGGGCACAATGGTGTTAGAGAGGAACCACCATCACAAGAAAGGATGTAATGGCCTGAGAAAAGGACCATATGCAAGAAAGAGAAGGCACAATAAGAGGTGTGTGTGAGAGCACAGCAAGGAGAGCTAGCATATGAGAATGAGCATGTGTGCAAGGAAGAGTTTCAGTGTGTGAGAGATGGTAAAAAAGAAGCAGTGTCTGTAAGAAAGTAACAGTGAGGAAGAATGAGGGGAAGAGGAATAAAAAGGAAGAGTCAGAAGACAGCTCAAAAATAGATTGAGAGGGGATGCACCAGTAAACCAAGTGAAAGTATGGAAGAAGGAGAGAAAGCACTAATTAAAACATGAGTGTGAGAGCATGAGAAGGAACAAGGATGAGACCGAGAGAAAGGGTAAGAGATCAAAAGAAAGGCAGTGAAGTCATGGGAATGGAGGTTGTCAGAAAGGGAATAAGTACAGGAGAAAAAAGGACAGGTTGAGAGAAAAGGAATAAGCACAAGAAAGGGCATTATCAACTGTGAGAAAGAGCAAGTATATGTGGGAGAAAGAGAGCTAGGTAGAAGGGAAGAGACACAGAGAGATATAAAGGGCAAAAGAGAGAGATACACATTGCATGAGAAAGAGTGGCCTTCAGAAATGATGAGTGTGAGGACACAACTGAAAAAGCCAGCCAGGGAGAGCATGCATGCAAGAAAGAGCGAGGTTGTGAGAATGAGGAAGGGCACAAAAAGAATAAGGACACAAAAAAGGTAGTTAAAGAGTGAGAACATTAAAGAGTGATAGAGAGGGGAAACAAAGAGGGAGACACAAAGGGAGAAGAGAATATGAGGAGACAGAGGGAAATAAAAAGGTGAGACAAGAATGAGAGAGGAAACATAAGGGGAGAGAGAAGACATAAGAGAGAGAGGACAGGAAGAGCAAGGCAGCCAATTAGGGAGCATGAATGAGTGAGGTGAGGATTGTGAGGGAGACAGAGTGCACTAATAAGACAGGATGTCTAGGAAAGAGAGGTGATGTGAGAGAGAAAGTGAGCACAAGGGCATAAGAAAGCAAGAACAAGGTTGTGAGAAAGCATGCAACATCATGAGAAAGAGGGTAACATTATGGGAATGGGGGCACGGCCATGAGAAAGGGTACAAGGACACGAAAAGGGGTGCATTGATGCAAGAAAGAGCAAGGGCATAAGAAAGTGAGTGAGCATGGAAAACCACTATCATGTGTGATAAAGAGCAAATGCACACGAGAACGTGTGTGCACATGTGAATGAAAAATAAAGAGTGTTAAAAAGAGATAAAGCAAGAAACAGAAGGAGAGACAGAGGTGCAAAGAGACAAAAAGAGGAGGATAGAGAGGAGGCAAGGATATAGAACATTAAAGAGAAAATTAGTAAGGGGGGAAAACAAAGAAGGTATGAAACAGAAAGATAACTCAAGAAAGAGGGAGCATGTGTGCAAGAAAGAGGGAGAGTGCGGAAGAGAAGGAGACTGTGCACATGAGGGAATGAGTGCAAGGGTGTGAGAAAGTGAGAGTGTCATTGCAAGACAGCACATGAAGGCACAGGATGGCTTGCAAGGGTACGAGGAAAAGCATGAATGTGAGAAAGTGAGTGATCACTAGAAAGAATATGATTGCTTGCAAGAAAAATCAAGGTTGTACAAAGAGGGAGGGAGGGAGGGAGGGAGGGAGGGAGGGAGGAAGGAAGGAAGGAAGAGAGCGAGAGGGAAAGGAGGAGTGAGAGACAGAAAGAGAGAGAGAGTGGGAGGGAGACAG
>WTSP01025532.1:4299-49794 GCA_025331215.1 Actenoides lindsayi | reverse complement strand
GGGGGGGGGGGAGGGGGGGGGGGGGGGGGGGGGGGGGGGGGGGGGGGGGGGGGGGGGGGGGGGGGGGGGGGGGGGGGAGTATGGATGCAGAAAACAGAGATGGCACAAGTGACAAAGTGTCTGCAAGAAAGCTAGTGTGAATGGGTAGGAAACAGTGAGCATGAATTTGCAAGAAAAGGAGCAGTGTTGAAGTACTGCAATCAAGAGAAAGGGCATGATGGCATAACAAGCACACATGAAGAAAAGTGAGTATGCACAAAAAGGGTACACATGACAGAGAGGAGAAGAAAGGAGACAGTAGGAGAGACAAAGAGAACCAATAGGAAAAAAAGCAGGAGAAGGAAATTCAGAGAGCAATAGACTGAACATGAAGGTTGGAGAAAGGGTAGACACAAGAGAAAGTGGGGGCAAGGGTGCGATGTGTGCAAATATGTAAGAAAATGCAAGCGCAGAGAAAAGAGTGAGTACATGAGAGAAAGTGAGAGCACTTGAGAAAGGGAGTGGACAAGAAAGCATGAGTGTATAGAATAAAGGGAGTACTGGAGAAAGAGAATGGGGGCATGAGAAAGCAAGAAAAGGAAGGAGGGAGTGAGTAAGGAAGAGGGAGTGAGAGAATGTGTGAGAGAGGTGGAAAGAGAGAGACACTGTGCAACAAATAAAGCATGCTTGAGAAAGCAAGTATGAGTTTGTGAGAAAGACTGAATATGAGGTTGCAAGAAAGGAAGTGAGCTTGTTAGGGTTTGAGGTTGTGAGAAAGGATATGGGGTTGTAAGAAAAGGCACAGCACTCTGAGAAAGGGAGTGAGGCTGCAAGAAAGGGTGAGAAGATGTGAGAAAATGAGTGGGCATGAGAAGGTGTACATAAGAGAGAGAAAGGGGAAGAGAGAGAAATAGATCACGAGTGAATGAGAAGGTGAGCCCTAAAGCAAACGAGACAGCAAGCATATGAATAGAGTGCATGTGC
The DNA here is from genome assembly GCA_025331215.1 of Actenoides lindsayi. Taxonomy (NCBI): domain Eukaryota; kingdom Metazoa; phylum Chordata; class Aves; order Coraciiformes; family Alcedinidae; genus Actenoides; species Actenoides lindsayi. The sequence continues at coordinate 48,831 of WTSP01025532.1, read as the reverse complement.
TGGAAAGGGAGAGCATGAGGAGAGATGCATGCAAGGGCATGAGAAAGCATGAGAGAAACACTGGAAGAAAGGGCACGAGGTTGCAAGAAATGGGGTAGGGACATAAGAAAGGGCAGAAGAAAGGGAGTAAGAGTAAAAGAAAAGGAGCGTGTGCAAGGAAGAGTGACTGAGACAGAGTAAGCGTGTGAGACTGACTGCATGTGAGAATGAATGAATGTGAGAGAGAAAGGATGAGAGTGAGTGGAGGCAGGGGGCTGAGCTTTCAAGAAAGAAAGCACTCAAGAAAGGGAGGGATAGAGTTAGTGTGTGTAGAAAAGAAAGAGTTACAGAAGAGAAAGAAGAGAGCAGAAGAAAAAGCTCATTCAAGAATCCAAGCATGAGTATGTGAGGAAGAGGTAATGCAGGGTTACAAGAAAGGGTAGCAGTGTGGAAAAGAGCAGGGGAATGAAACAGTGAGGACACATGAGAGAGTGGACTCCAGCAAGAACAGGCACAAGAAGGAGTGTACACACATGGGGGAGAGAGTGGATGTAAGAGAGAGGATGGCCAAGAAAGCAAATGCAAGAAAGGAAGTGTGAGTGAGGAAGCACAAAAGTGAAAAAGAGGGTGCCCAACCAAGAGAAAGCATGCCTTTGGTTTACAAAATAGTTTTCTTCTCTGATTGGTTTTATACTTTGTAGGAGTCTATTTCCCTTGTAGGAGGTAAATATTGAAAGAAATAACTTTCTTTCAGGGAAACTCAAAGTACTTAACTTTCTTGTTTCCTTTTATTTATTTTTTTTCACATTGCACCTACTTTTATAGAGAAAACTGAAATGTCAGGAAAGTTTTCCATTTCTCATGTCAACTCCTTTAGTAGTCCTGAGTACACTAAACAGTACAAAACCATATGAGAGAGAGCAGAAGAAAAAGTGGAATACTTAGTATGTTTCCTTTCTCCTACATGGAATGAGAAGGCTTTCTGAAGCCCTTTGCCTCAGGAGCTTTGTGGGAGAAAAATTCCTAGTTCAGATCTAGAAGAAAATGATTGTCTGTAGCTCTTTTCTTTGCTTGATACTATTATCATGGCATGCAGAGACTAGATTAAACATAAGGCAAAGAGAAGTGCATTTAGTAATGCAATCAGGTCATTGTCCAGCTCAGTATTTAAAAGTGAACTCCTGTGTATGGTGAAATGAAAGCAATCCAGCTAAAATGAACAAGGACACTATGAAGATGATTACATGGGAAGCACTACACAGCTCAACCTCTCAAATCACTGCTACTCACACTGCACTTTAGAGGATGGTCATTCAGGTAATCCTACTTTGCTAAAATATGTCATTAAGTCAATTCCATTTCTATGTAACATCACCCCCCAACAGCCATAGCAGCACATTAGCATCTTTCTATTTACTCTATAGTTTCTTTAACATATGGAGGTTCTATCTAATTAATAATACATCTATTATACCACTGTTATTCTTGCTTATTTTCTCTGCATCTTTCAGCACAGAAATATTAGTTATTGTCAAAGGATATTTCAGTTTATAACATCAGATATAATATCTTTTACATTGTGCTGTCAGCACATCTTTAAACCAACTACCAAAATAAAATATATAAATAGTTTAATGCTACTGAAAATCGCTAAGATGATTAGACTAAAACTCTTAACTTTATGTTTTACTAGCAAAAATGGTGGTTAGAAAGCTACCATATGGAAGAGAAACAGACAAATGTAGTGAACTTATTTGGCTTAAACCCTAAGATCAGTGTTCAACTTGAATAACTGATCTGAGCAATCCTGTGCTTAGGAGTGTTGTATCCTTTCCCTAGTGTTTTTCTTGCCCAGTTTTCTGATATACAAAATGTTGGCACATCTCAAGTGTTCTAAATTCTTCCCTGAGTTCATTAGCTCCATTACTAATGCCACTGTTCACTGTCAAAGAAAGTAGGATCCAACATTTAAGTACCGCCTTGTGTAAGGTCTTTCGTTACCTTCACATGCACTTTCTTAAGGAAAGTTAGCTGAAATAATTTTTTTCTTTGAGATAGAAATATATACGTCTGTACCTCTCTTAGGAAATGAAATGATAGACAAGCATGAACCAGGGTACTGTAACTGCACTGGTGCCACACTTGTCTTATGTCAGCTAAGAGACATGCAAATGATTCCTTGGCAAAGTTGTTAAAACACTGTCAAAACCATACTTGACAGGCAGGTTGCATGCAGCCACCTTGTTTTAGGGGGTTTGCTAGAACAGACACAGGTTCTTGCATGCCAAGGAGGCTCAATGCCAGGACATGTTCCTGGATATGTGTACTTTACCAATAGAGTTGCAGCCTCTATCTTCCTCGTGGGTCCAAAAGTAGAGAAGGACCTGAAAAACTTTGTTATATGGGCTAAGTGTACAACTGTGGTGAAAGATGGCCCCATCTAAGGAGACACATCTGCTGCTTCCGGGAGTAAATGCTACCAAACCAGTAAATGTATACCTTGTCAGAAAAGAGAATAACCCAGAACAGGATTAACAGGTAGTGTTCCGGGTGATTTGGTGCTCACCCCAGTGTGTATAGCCTTAATACTAGAAAGCTGATTTAGGAAAATAATTCAAAAAAACCCCAACTCTATCTTAACTAAAGGACTTGACAATTCAATAATATCTCTTATTTCTCAGATTTGCAGGATGCTGCCATTGATTAGGCAAAGTATCAAAATAAATGATTTGGTGACATATTTCTTGCAATTCATACAGGAGTGCTTAATTTGGGCACCTCTCTTTTTATTGTCTATAAAACAAACAGTATTGTTTTAATTATCTGACATGCTTAGCACCCTCAGATGCTTACACTGCAAATCCAGGATTTAAGGTTGTCCTTTTAACATGATATATGTACAAAAGAAGGGACATATATGCTTTTAATCACTTTGCAAAAGGAAAAGGGACACGAGTTTTTGACAGCAAATCTAATTTGTCTGCAAATCTCTTCAGACCAAGGCAATGAGCCTGATGCAAAACTAATCTCAGCTGAGAAACCAAATCATTCTGAAGTCACCTCAGGACACAAAGTACTGCTGGTAAAACCCCCCATGTTGGAGTGCTCATACTAGGAGATCAAAGGGCTCCTAGGTGGCAACAGATTGAAATAATTTCTGTCTGCCTTCCTGGGAAGGGCAGAGTCCAGTTCAGGCTCCAAAGCCCTTAAAACCATCTTGTGACTCCTGAGATTTTTCAGCCTCCATGTCACCACTTGCTAGACTGGCCCATAACACTGCTAATTCATGCTAAAAGTATGTCTCAGTTTTATGGGCAGGTATAAAGGCAAACCCACAGAGAATCAAATCCAACAGCATATGCTGATGTTCCTTTAACTACCATAGTGTTCCACCACTTTGGATCAGCCAGAATTCTGGTTCTACTCTGATTTTACAGAGAATATTATTGTAATTCCTTCATTTTGTAGCTTACTTCAAGCACTATACTCCATAGGGTAGAAAACTTGTCTGAGCTATAAAACAATGTATTTTTAAAAGATATGTATATGTATACACACGTGTACACACAAGCACACACTCATTGCAGTCTGAAATCCTGTCAGTCAGTCTAGGTGAGAAAAATACTTCCATGCAATTGCTGTTTTTTTGGACTGCTCTTTTTGTTCTGTCTGCAGATAATCTAAACTTCTCTTCCATGGATTCAAGTTTAACAATTACTCCAGATGTTCACTTGATGTAAGTCTGTGGTGATTTCTATTCATCACTGGCTATTTGTGTATACTAAGGAACTAGCTTCTCTAGTGTTTTTACAAGTTGTCTTTGAAGTCAGTTATTTTGTTGCTGTGCATTATTTCTGACTTGACTGTCTTGAAGACAAAAATACCCTTATATTGATACTTCATCCACTTTGTTGCCATCCTTTCACAGTCACAGACTGACAAAGTAGCTAGTGTACATATTTGGATCACTAGTTTGTTTCCAAACTAGACAATTTGATTACTGAAAGCAACTTCACAGTATTACATGCCTAAGGAGGACTATACAAGGCTCTGAGTTTTATGAAAAACATTAGTGACCTGTGAATTGTCCTTAGGTCTTGATAGCTTGTAAGGTGTTTTGCTAGGTGCTGGAAAGATTACCAAAATGGATAGAATGGCTTCCATGGAAAGCTTGTAAAGAATGGAGGTTATCTTCTTAGCAGCAATCTTTAAACGGAACTAATTACTTCATTACAGAAACTATTGTGGTAGTAGCTTTCACTTGCCTGAAGTGTTCATTATTACTGCAGTCTTTAATTCTCTCGCAGAAACTCCAGTTGCTGCCTACACAGTTTAACAGAGAAACTGCAACTTGACTTACTCCCACTCACACAATCTACATCGCGTTTTCTCTAAATGCTGACTTCTCAATTGATACAAGGCTCAATGGCTTTTTAAAAAGTAAACTACACAGAAAGCAAGAAGGTACCCCAATGGAACGATAAAATACTGATAGAACAGTTCTGTCACAAAGAACTTCAGAAATTAGTATTTTCAAACTGTTACATATCGCCATTGTTAAATTTGAACAAATACACAGGTAATCACATTAAACTATGATCAAAAATGTTATTGAATTCCCTGGGAGCTATTTTTTATGAATGACTCCTGTCACAGAATCCTAAAATACCACTGTATTTTACTTTAAGTACTCCAAAACAGCTTTCAGTCCTTATCATCTGTAGAACACCAGTACTCTGCACTAAGACAGCATTAGCAATCAGGAACAACAGTTTACACAGAGCAGCTCCCCTATTTGAATTTGTGTCAGTGCAGTTTGAATATGTGTTTTTATTGTTCTTTCTAAACGTATGGGGAAGATACACTAAACACGTGGAAAGAAGATGGGAAATAGGTAAACAGATCTACGGTGCTCTGTAAAACCAGCAAATATACTCACCTAATTACCATTACTAATACTGAGTATTGGTATTGGCAGATGGCTAAGCTTTAAATACAGAAATAGTTTCTGTGGAATTCCTATCCTGATTTACCTGATCATTCTGACCAGTTGTCTTAGGGCAAGGAAAGAGGGTGGAAAAAAAAAGGGGGGGGGGGGCAGAAAGTGAAAAAAACCCCAACCAAACAACCAAGCCTGAAGAGGGTCTTAAATCAATTCCTCTGTCTGTAAGTAAATATTGTCATATGACTGGTAGACTGGTTTAGCCCCGATGAGTAAGTATTCATGCTTGGCTAATAGAAAACCAATGTTTGAAAAGTTCTTGCAGTTCTCCCAAACTACTTAAGTACCAAACCAGATACTATTATCTAAATAAATAAATAAACAAATAGCTGAAAACAAATAAGGATATACATATAATTAGTTATTTTAAAATACATATGAGATGTTTTACCGTGTGGGGATCAAATGCCTCATGTTTAAAACTGCATATTTTTGTGATAGTCACAAATAGTGCACAGTACATCTATTATATGCTTTCTGCTTCATCTTATTTTTTATGAATCACGTTTTGCTATGTGTAATTTCTCATACATAAACTCTTTCATCTATGCAAGAGAGACTTGCTGTTGTTACACAATCCTTGCACAGTTTGTAATATAACCCCTTGATTTTTTTCCATCCCAACACACCCACCAGTTCAGTTTATCAACTCAGCGACTCACTAAATAAAAGCATGTATGTATACACTTACCAGAGAAAAACAGAAAAGATTCATGTTGGTATTGAGATTCGCTCCAGCACCCCAAAATTCTGCACCACAAACTCCCACCGCACAATGCAGCTCCTCCTTGCTCTCCCAGCTGTTTGTACATTTCTCCCTGGAGATTACTGCAAGATAAAATCCCTGCAATAATCCACTGGATTCAGAGCCCATTATCAAATGAGACAGGCTTACCCAGGCCAGTACAGACTGTTTTCTGAATTAAAGAACAATGTTTACCAACAAAACAAAAGCATGGTCTGAATGATTATGAGGGACTCAGGAAATGCTCTCTCACAGTCTATTGTTTCCATTTAGTTTATCATCTAACAGAAATAAAACTCTTTAAGACTACTGCAGCATACAGCTAACTCCAAGGCAAATCTCATCTTACTCAGATTATCAAAAGACACACAGAAGTTCTTGGAAAATACTGATTTTCTATACAGATGAATGAATTTACAGAATTCAGTAATTATTATTGACCACATTTTGAATGGAAGCATCTTAGGGACCCTGGACAAGAAATCTGTGGGTCACAATCAAATTACTAAAAAACCCCACAAAACCCAAACAAACAAACCCCTCATACTCTGGGCCTGTATGCTAAAGAATAATTACCAACTAGTGTCTGACATGTTGATTGCTTGATGATGGAGATTAGACTAAACCAATTTTCCTATTAGAAAACATGGCAAATCTGGAAATAAAAAATTGGGAGTGTTCAAAGCTTATCCATAGGCTATAATGAGAGGTATTATAATGCATATGGAAAGACAGATAAGGGATAAGCAATTGTAAAGAAAAACAGTAGCCTATGTCACTAACTGGTATAAATCAGCAAAATTCTACCACTCGTAATAGAGTTGAACCGTCTGAGGAAGAAATAGTGCTGAAAGCACTGCGAGTTTCAAATTATTTCAGATTATAAAATACCTGAAATTAGACTGGTTTTGAAATATTGCCTTCTAACCCACAATTCATTTCCCGTAGCTCTTATGTGAGTGCTACAATATTTGGTTACATGAACAAGCAGTGGTTGGTACCAAAGAGGTAAGCTGAAATTGACCACAAATGGAGAGGTAGTGTAATTTTGTGACCAAGATCTTGGTTTTCTTTCTTTGGATACAGAGCTTCATATTTATAAATATCAAGCATCTTTTTCATTGTTCACACTTCCAACTATTTCAGTTTATTCTAATAATTTTGCAGTATGATCCTACACCCCACTGAATTTGAAGTGTCTGTATTTTGGCAGGATAAATACATTTTAACACAAGTTCATTTCTACCCTGAACAAAATCCAAACAAGGCTCACACAAAGGCACACTGACAAACAGAGGACAGATAAGATTCAAGACTTTAAAAGGAAAACATCTTTAGTTTGCATTTTCCCTGTTTACTATGAAGTATATAAAAGTCTTTTTTGAAGTCTTTTTCAAGGCTTCCTTTTCAGTTATAATTTCAGGTTGCTTTCACATATTAGAAAAGCAAGGTTGGCTATGAAGAGCTTTATGAAAAATGTTAACAGTTTAGAAGCCAATTAACAAGAGACTCCTCATTTACTTCTCCTACAGATTTGAGGAACACTAACAGATTTTGTCAATTACCACCTAGTGACACTTTCCTAATGTGATTATACAAAAACAGACATCTGAGAGGCCTAGCTTGCCACAGATGGGCTTGCATTTTCTTTGTGGCTAACTTGCTAGTTTCCTCATGAGGGAGGAAGTTCTTATCTTTCCTATGCCTTAGGTTCTCCAGCTGGAAAAAGTAAAAGAACAGCACAAACCTCACGCACAAAGTACCATGAAAGTAATGATCAAAAGCACTATGTCCCAGCTATGGAGAATTATCTTTTTTTTTTTTTTTTTCCAATACCTACTTACAGTAATAACTATCTGGAGTTTTTCAGATATAACTGTTAATGATAGGATATATAGTAAGGAACCAACACCTGAGTAACTCAGGGAGATGGTTTTCATTCAGATTGATTTAATCTCTTGATTTTGGCTTGTAGCTTTTGAGGGAGTTTTGCTATGCATATTTACTCTGAATTCTTTAGGAGGAAGTTTCTTAACTTTATAACACAGATCCTCAAGTCAAGAGTAACTAAGATAGCACAGATCTTACACTGAGTTATTCAGTTCTCATTTTGCTTATATATGTAGACATGCAGAAATATAAAAGAAAAACAACCTAGAAGATAAGAAGCAGCCTGTATCTACAGTAGCAGACATATACATATATCGCAAGCAACTATGTAGGAAAGCAAAAATGCAGAACTGTACACAGCAAGCTTTTGTGAAGAGAGATGCTCATCTGGAAACTTTCTAGGGCATTGGGCCAACTCTTGTTTCAGTTGTTCTTACTTCACCATTTGGACAGGTGCAATTCGTCACCTTGAAATCTCATGAGCTAAGCACTATTCCACTGAAGTATAGTGTGAAAAACAAAGGCAGAATTTTTGCAAATACTGAGCTGGGGATTGAAACTGGGAGTCACACCTGTTTTGGCTCTGTGGATGTGCCTCCTGAGTGCATGCCCCAGATGGCTTGTTTGACTTGCTGCATTCTCCAAAAGGCAGACCTCCAGCACTCAATTGCTCTCATTTCATATCCTGGTGCATTCATCTTTTTGTTTCCAGCTGTATCAGCTTGAAGGTATTTCAGTGACAGTACTGGGGGAAAGTTAGTTATTCAAGTCAGGTATAAAACATTCAGTTCAAATATCCCCCTTGAGAGACAGAGAAATTTAACCCACTCTAATTTCCATTCTGCTGGGCTCATAGCTTTACAGGAAATAGCCTTCAGTGAAGATTTCAAGTGGGACCCCAAAGCACTGTCTCAGATATTCTGGATGCAAGCCACTAAGACCCTAGGAGTAAAGACCGCAAATTTGTTATTATATGTTTTTGAGTACTTTGCTAAGTCCTCTTATGAAAAGATAACATTTTAGAGCTTTACTAATTCACTGATATAGCCATCTATAAGGGTCGTGTTTGTCGATAGGCCCAAACTATAGATGAGCTCCATCAGGCTAGATCCATCAGGTTAAGTCCTAGACCAATGAATAAATTACAAACTGTGAGGAAACACTTACTATAATAATTAAAATAAGATGCAAGAGTTTATGAATGTTTGATCAGGAAGAATAATATAAATAAAATACTCAGCAACAGTTCTTAATGCCACTTGATATCACAGCTGTCTGTGTAAAGAATTTGAGCTTTGAAGATAATTAAAAAACCAGTAACTAAGTAGAACAAATTTGAAGGTAACATCAGTGTTCCTACATCTATGTACATTTTCCTGTACAGCTGGTACAGCTAGAGTAATTTGCAGCAGCAGTAACATACCAGAACAGCAAAACCACACTATAACGAGGGTACAGAAATGAGTTTTACCAAACAGGAAGCCATGGAACCTCCACTTCCTAGCTCTAATTGTGCACTACTGTTAGAATTCTCTTTCTTCACGGCTACATGATTTCTACATGCTTGAGCTCTACATCATTGCAAGTAGTTCAAACACATTAAAACAGAAAAAAATGCCCACAAATATAGGCTTTCATACAGTGAGGCTTCTATTCCCGTGGAATGAACAGACTTCATATCTGAGATCTCTAGGCATCCTTGGCCTTTTCAGGAGACTGGATTTCAGCTGTGTATTCACAGTAAGTGGCAAACCATAAACTAGCCTGGCATATACGCTGCTGAAGTCAAACCATAATTCAGGCACTCACCATTCAGCCTTGGCTCCAGGATCCCAGCCCTATGATAGCCATCCTACTGGTGCAGCTTCATCTGTTACTGGGGTAACTCACCAGCAGAGCTATACAATTTGTAGATTTATTTGGTTTGCTTGACAAATGAAAAATCATGTATTAACAGTTGTTAACCTGGACACACCTCAGTAAGTCTGGAACTAATATTTACCCCTATCTTCTCCCTTCTTTTTTTCCTTCCACACCATATCTATCCTTAATGAAAACGTATGTCTACTTTTCCTCTGATCATTATCTATTTGTTATCTGAACATTTTCATACAGATTTAAACTAACGACAACAATGTTATTGCTTGTATTTAGTATGAGTGTTAAATATATAAATAATCTTGTGTTAAGAGGTCACATTTTTCTATTCACTACACAAAAAGGCTGAATTATTACTTTATCATGTGTTCAAGGTAAACTTAGTGTGTTGCTACTATGCTTCACAGACTATCCTGGTGGAAAGTGGGACATTCAGAAATAAAGTCAGTTAAATGCTTCCTCTTGACTCTCCCATTTCTTTGGAAAGAGACTGTCTGTCTCCTTTCAGCAAGTGACTACTCAACACACCACATATTTTCTAACATGTGAAGGCAACCATGTAGACGGCACATTGGATAAAACCCCTGCCTCATTTCACCTGCTTCTCGTCACTTACAATAGGCAGATGACAAAGCATTTCCGTGCAGAACGCTTTCCTTGGTGACTCACAACCCATGACCAAGTGCTCTATGAGAAGCCACTATTTGCACCTAGGAAACTGGTATTATAAATAAGTTCAATATCTTCTGTTGTGAATATTCCCTGAAGACACTCAGAAAGGTAGAAAGATCTGTTTCAGAGCACAAACAAAATAGTGTCTCTAAGACAGAGCTACTAATATTTTATACTCCTGAATCAAATGTTCCAATCACTGGCTTTAAATTACATCTACTTAATAGTTTGGAAAGGACCCACAAAGTACTAACTAAAAATCTGATTCTTTAAACGTTATTGATTTTTTTTTTTCTTTTAGAATCTCTTTCAATTTAGACACAGCTTCTTCATTTTCTCCTTTTACATTCAGCAGCTAATTAAAAATTGGTAAGGAAAAAGCTTCACAATCCCTCTCACCCCTGCCAAATTGCAGTATTCTATTCCTCTTTTGAAAAGACAGGTTTACAGATGAAATGACCAATTCAACACAGCAGCTTTTACAGCCTTGCAACAAGGATATGCAAGAGAATTTCACCCAGTTAACAATTATTTTAAGTTCACTCAGCATAATTAGCCACAACATTTACTTCAGCATAGAAAATCAAGCAAATAAAGACACAAAGAGCCAAAATTCTGTAACTCAAAATCAAACAGGCAAGTAAAATGCTTTCACAAGTTCTAAAATCCTAGGAAAGGTCTGTGCCTAATAAAGGCACTGGCAAAATTCCCATCAAAGTCAGTGCAATTGGAATTTCATGCACCTTCTCTTGCTAACTGATCGTATTTAATCACAACATCATAAAAGACCATGGTATTTCCCATAAAATTCATTGCAGAATTCAGCCATGCCTTGATGCTAACATTCATTCTAGGATAAATAATCATATTGTTCTTTCCCTTGTCCCAGAAGATTTACAATTTTTTTCAGAGCAATTATATTTTCATCAAAGGAAAAACTGCATCTCTGTTCTAGAGAGGAAATGTGCCTTTCTTAAATGGGAAGGCAAATCCTCTGCTCTGTAATTGTACTGAAACTCAATGAATCTAGCCCACACATTCTTTATTGCTATCTAGCACTCTACTGCAATTTAGAGTGAAAACTGCTAACTTTTATCGTCAGGCCAATTTATGTATTATCAGACAAAACTGATGTCTACAGTGAATTATGGGTATAGGAGTCATTATCTTCCAGGAGCACCTTGAAAATGAGATGTCTAATCTCAATAATGTAAGTTTCCTGGTTAAATAAATCCCCTGTGCTTAGTAATTCTATGCACTTATAGAAAAGATGTCACCACCACCCCACCTCCTTAGACTTTAAAAACATTTTAAAGCCTCAGGGGGATTTGAATCCTCCCTAAATGGACTTTATTTCTGTACTTACTACTTAGTATTCTTAACCACACAGTTCATGCATTTTTGTTATGTAATGGATTGGCAAATTCAAAGAACCAGCCTATTTTGCAAACATTTAGTTTCCCATCACCCCATTTCCCTTTTACTTTGATGGCTTTTTTTTAATATCAAGATGACGGTCTTATTCAGCACACCCTGCTTGAAACAGCTCCAAACAATCAAGACTGCCCTCTAAGTTTGTTGCCACCCAGGCCTTGCATGAGCAGTTAAGAACAGAACTTCAAAAGGCCAGCAAAGGTTTTCCAATCCACTCCACAAGAAAGATTGCCTCTCCACTTTTGTCTGAGAATTCAGGTTAAGGACTTTAGTCATCTACTTCTTCCCTGAGAGCCTGATCCAAAGCTAAATGAAGCCAAAAGGAATCCATCCATCCATCCATCGATCTGAGTGCTTCTGGCAACTCAATTCAGAGTTCCTCTACCAATTTATACACAAAGCTCTATACAACCTGAGAGCAGTCTTTCTAACCTAACTTGCACCCACTGCCTGTGGCTATAGGCACCTACTTCTGTTCCCACCAACTGCCTTACCTCCAGCAGATACCCACAGATGGCTCCTGACAGCACCAGGATCCAAGTGAAGCAGAAAGAACTATCTGGCTCACACAGTCGCCCACAACTTGATGAGTTTCCTCTCAGCAGAATGTATTATTTTGTCCACACCACCATGTTCTCTGCAGCTGTCTGGGCTAGAGCTAGTTCCCAGCCAACCAATTCAGACTTGCATCTGCCTATATTTCTAGACACAACACCAGATTAAAAATATTCTTCTATCCTTCAGGAGTCTACACTGTGACTCTTGTGTCCTGTCTCTGCTCTCGTTCTCATACAAATCAGGAGTAGCTCACTGGAAGACAGCGAAACCACAGTAGTAACTAGAGTAGAAAAACTAAAGTCTTAACAATTTCATAGGTGAGCTGCTGGCTTATATTTTAATCTCCTTATCAGGTTTGTGTGAGTCTCACCTTTTTGGAAATCAAAATTAGGTACTCAGAAGTGCCCCATTTAGTTTTCATATATCTCTTGGATCCTTAGCTGATTTAGATAAGTACCTGTCCATAGCATTTTCTTTTACAAATCATTCCAAATAAATTCCACATAAAGCACAATATTTTAACCACACTAATTCTAAGTTAGACTCAGTAGCTTTTTAAAACCATCTTCCTGATAAAAAAGCAATTTGTATGAAAGAAGACCAGCAAGCCATATCAGTTACACATTAAAGACTATACAGTTGCTGTTCTGTCAGATAAAGCTTTTCTCCAATACTCTGCAGTTTATGTTTCAATCTGTACTTAGAAAATTACAGTGAAAAACCCTAATGTTCTAGACCAGTTCTGAAGTGTGAGTATGAATGCATCTGGAAAGTACAAAATTTGCTTAAAAGACAATGGTCTAAACACTTTGGGGCTGCAAATATAGCCATGAGCTGGAATCCATCTCATAAAATAGTTCATGTTGCAACAAGAAACACATGCTGCTACACAGAACACTTCATCCCACCTTATTGTTTTACATAGCTTGACATCTCCACACTGTTCGGACAGGCCATTTATATTCTTTGGAATTTAGCCTGATTAGCTGGTAGATCACAGAATCACAGAATCGTAGAATGTTAAGGGTTGGAAGGGACATCAAAAGACCATCTAAGAGTCCATCCCTCCTGTCAGAGCAGGATCACATACATTAGGTCACACAGGAATGTGTCCAGGTGATTTTTTCAATGTCTCTGGAGAAGGAAACTCCACAACCTCCCTGGGCAGCCTGTACCAGTGTTCTGTCACCCTCACCATGAAAAAGTTTCTCCTTATGTTTACACGGAACCTCCTATGTTCCAGCTTGCACCCGTTGCCCCTTATTCTATCACTGAATGTCACTGAGAAGAGCCTGGCTCCATCCTCCTGACACTTGCCTTTTACATATTTATAAACATTAATGAGGTCACCCCTCAGTCTCCTCTTCTCCAAGCTAAAGAGACCCACCTCCCTCAGCCTTTCCTCATAAGATATTAACAAAGCTTAATATTTTTCATCAGAGTTATGCCAGCTCATCCAGTGTCACCAAATATTTCTATCCATGTAGCTAATTTTTGCGACAGTGCTGTTTTTTAGAGGCAAGGATACATCAACTGACGCAGTGGCAATTTGAGCTGTTTACATCCCTGTGCATGTGATTGCAGAGTCTCCAGCTTGGAGTGTCCTCATTTTTGACTATCCATGACCCTGCTATACTGTCTTACTGCCTCTCTATGTGTTATAGCACTTTCCTTCACTTCTACAAACATATCATGCCATGTGAGAGACAAACTGTATTTACCTCTTAGGACGCCTTTAAAAAAAAATGGCAGTCCTCATGCCCTATAGCAACTCATGGCTTTATGTACCTGCAGAATATGCCCTGTCTGCACTGACTATTTCTGGCTTTTATTAAGGTAATCAAATGTGCAGAAGAGGCTGATGTTAAGGGAAAGAGGTCTATACACTGCTGTCGGGACATGTTGCAGAAAGAACACGTAGTAAGTATATCAGTGTGTTCTAAGATATTTAGGGAAAACAAAATTTAAATTTGATTATCACATGCCAGTAAAAATTCCATCAGCTACACACTGTCTGCACCAGTTGCATTAAACCCAGGCTTATACAGTGGGAACTGCAGATGTCATCTGCAGCCCTAGAATAACCTTGGCAGCATACCAGCACATATTCATTTCTGTGGAGAACAGTCTCGCTTGCTGTAGCTGAGTCCTCATGGTACCTCAGACTGCCAAATTGTCTCAGAGCTAGTAACTGGATATTATCACTCATTTAAATACATCATAGTTAAACAAGATGCTTGGAGTTGGCAGTTCCTGTAACTTTATTAAAGGTTGAGTAGGTAACCTTTCTCACACCCCTACCCTGATTTAGCAGAACGTGATCACTTCACCAAAAGCCTAGGAAGCTTGAAAACTGGACCACATATGAATGAAAACAAACAAACAAACAAAAAATAAACAAAAAAACCCAAACAAAACCCAAACCAACACTACTGAGGAAATATCAGTGTTCTGCTTTAGGTAGAACAGGGTCTTTCAACAGAAGGATTATTATCATCCTTACGAACTATAGACGAATTGAGAACTGAGACAGAGGGGAAACTGCACAGCAGAGTATTTCTGTATTTGCATAGAAAGTTCTACCTGGAAAGCCTAACTTCTTTTAACTTATAAGGAAAGGGAACACTCAGGACAGTTCTTGAAGAAGACTGGCATCCAGAAGTCTGCAAAAAGGTACAGACAACAGATACAGATACAGTTCAAAGACTCATACATCAAAGAGTGACCCATCCTTCTGTGATTCCCCTTGCTCTTGTTTCACTCAAATTCTTCAAAGTAGGATTCAATGGAATAGATTACTTTTTTATCCTGGGTAACCATGGAACAGTCAAGATTTACTCTAGCTCTATTGAATCCAGATGCGGTTCAACAACCTGTTACCCTAATAACAAAACAAAACATTGCTGTATGCAGAAAGTAACATCCATTAATAAGATCCAAATGTCCGTCAGATTAGTGAATCACACACATATTTGTTTACTGGTACAAATTTCTAGAAGCAATTGTACCCAGTAGAGTGTATAAGTAGAATTTCAAAGATGACTCTGCTAGACATACATTCTTACTTTCATCATAGGGACTCATATGGAACCATTATTATCAGATTTAAAATTACCGATCTTTAGTACAGTTATCATTTGAATATCCCTGTGACAAGGAATGTGTTATTATTTCCATGTTATCATACAGTTGAGCTTCCTGTTTGTACCACTAAAAAGCATAATCATATGTATATCATCTAGCAGTCTCTGATGTTGAGATGTTGGAATTCAAACCACTGATTTTCAAATCTGTAGTTTAAGCTGCTTCCTCACTCTTAAGGTTCTTAAAGATACTTAGAAATGTAAAGTCTGTCTGTGAAGAAATACAGATACTGTAGAATTCTTTACAATATTGAGCAGCTAGACAGCTACCCTATGTTTAAGTAAAATCGGGATCTATAATGTATGCATTTATGTTCCTATTTCACCATTGTGATTAATCTGATTGCTTTCTTCAGAGACACTTACCCAAAGCAGCTTTGCAGAGAGTAAGCATAAAGAAGTGGACAAGACTTGTCCCTCCTGCTGCCTCTTACCTGGCAGCCCACCAATCGCAGCCCAGCGATTGCAGCATCCTTTCTCACTATGGGGATTATGGTTCAAACTTTCTTCTTGGTTTCTGTTCTCCTGCTCTATGTGATTTATTCAACCACCAGGTGAGAGACTTTCTCCTTCTCCAGAACCTTGAATTAGCTGTTCTACTTTATATAGACTAATTATATACCAGTTGAACTCAGGAGAGGGTGTGTGGGTGTACGTGTGCACATGCATGTTTGCATATGACTCTCTGACCCAGTTGCTAGAGCAGTCACTTGACAGAGGGAACATTTGGATTCCCCAGTCCCAGCTCTGATAAAAATTAAACATTAATTTAGTTCACTGAAGCAGATACAAAAATTGTTGCAGCAAGTAAAAGAAAATGTTTTGGAGTACTGGCTATAGGAGCTCAATCAAGAAGTCTGCATAAGACAGAAATCTGAACTACACACTAGAGTTGTAGATTTGTGTCCGCAGCACCCAGTGAAATATTTTCTTGTCATTAGAATGAAACTGGAAACAGTTTAATTCTCCAGTTAGTTTGTAAACTGTGTAGTGTATATAGTACAAACTCCAGTCTCTGATTTTCTTTATTATCTCTAATGCGTGACATCTGGAGGGACAAAGGATGTCATGAACCTTCTTACTGTGTCAACTCTTTCTGCTTACTGCTTACCTCCTTCCTCTAATCTCTGGGAATTTATAGGAGAGAAACTGTCAGGGTGAGGAAGGAGACATTTCATAGAGGCAATGTGAAAGCCAAATGCAAGGAGCTGATTAATAGTAGTTTGCTGCTGCATGTACCACTAACCACAGAGAAGTCAGAACACTTTGTCAACAGCACCTTTGCTGTAAAATCCCAGTCAGATTGAGTGGATATGGGGAATCTTACTTAAGAAAAAATGATACTACGTGAAAATTGAATAGAAGAGGGCGAATGTGTGTGCATATGTTCTAGCCTAGAACGGGAAACTTATTACTACTACAAGTGGTGTTAGAGACAGTCATAGCTTTGCTGGGTGTCAGTTTACACTTACTGAAAGAAGACATAGTGTTTATCTCACATACAGCAACTGAGGCATATTAGTAAGAGATTAGATAGTAAAAAAGAAAAAACACAATATGAGGGCTGGAATTATTTTTCTGCATATGGCTAATAACAATTTCAGTCAGTTAGAGATAGGACACTCTTGCTCAAACATCTCAGTATGCTGAGCAGTATGTCCACTCATGTGGTCTTAAGCATTTGAGAGATGTTTTCCCATTTTCAAAAGGTATCCTACACTTGCATGTTACCTGTTGTTTTTATATTAATCCTAGTAGTGGAAGATAAACTGGAGTCCAGCCTACAAAATGCCAGTGGGAGCAAAGATGAATAGAACAAAAGAGAGGAGACGAGAAACAGATCTGTTGCAGTGGAAACAGAGAAAAAAAACCCCACATAACAGAGAGATTCGCTCCAGCTGTCTATAAGACGTCCAGGCTTTCATGCAAAAGTTCTACTGAATTTGACAGAGAAATCTTATGGAAGATTTTTCAATCAGTTTACCACTTTCTGCATGAAATGTATAATCTTGAGGCAGAGAACTGTGTGTGTATATATAAACATTAGTTTCTAGAAACTGGTTTAAATTAATGTCTAGAAAACCTTCAAGTATAGACCTGCTGCTCTCTTTGTTATTAAAATCCATGTTATATTCATGAGTTTATTTACAAATGGAACAAGAACTCTGTGATATCATCATTTTTACAGAATATCACAGTAAACTTGCCACTTGAACATTATAACTTTGGGTTTGTAGAAATGCAGAAAACATTGAAAAACTAATGCAATCATAAAGCTCTGCTAAATATAAGAATGCAGCTTAAACAGAAGTGTCTAGGAAAGATACCAAAGCATACAAGTGAAAACAAACATGAGGGGGATATAATTACAAGGGATAACGAGACTTTGGTTGTAATCCCCAGCATGTATTGGTATTAACAGCTGAATCTTTGGATCGAGCTGATCCAAAGTCTGCTAAATGTTAATGAGGGTATTTCTTTTGATTTTAATAGGTTCTGAACTTAATCCTAAAACATTTGGGTTTTGTGATGTAAAGCACGGTATATGAACACAAATTTTGTATGACATTAAGCATCACAAACAGTGTCTCATTATTCTTCATTTGTAATGCAGGAAAAATAGCCTTTTTAGAAATAAAGACAAGAAAATAAATTTTTCAGCAGTGCATTTCTTGGGTCCATGCACTTAGATTTTGGCTTAGAGGTACTATGATCAGTATTTCCAGGAGAAGCAATGAATTTCCTGTTTGGCATATGAATAAAACTCTTGTAATGCAACTTTGACTTTAATTTTAGTTGCAGTCTGTTATTACTAATGAAAAAAAATACTTCCTAGCTTTTCTAATGTATCAGCTAGATAAATTGTTAACACTTAAGAACTCCCCAGGCAGTAATGAATGACACAGTTTTCTGTGTTATCCCTGATAAAGTTTAGGATATGGAAAGCAGTTTAATCCTCTTTCTATACTCTTCCATCTGTGCTTTAGAGCTACCATAGCAAATTACTACATACTGAAGCACTGCTTCAGATGCAATTTTGTATTTTCAAAGCTGAGATAACTTTACTCCACAGTGTATTTTTTAATCTTCGTAAAAAATAGTAAAATGTTTAAGGAAGTAAGGTCAGATAAAATTGTTGAGTTTAAGAGATGGATGGTAATTTTGGGTGAAGCAGAGCTTTCATAAAGGTTGCTTGAAATACAGAGTTAAGCCAAACTAATCACTCTGTTTGCAGAACATCTGCAATGCAAAGTGTTAAGATTTAACTCAACTGTAATATTTTGTTAATTATAAGGCACTCTTTATGCAGGAGTAGTTGCTGACAAATATAGCTTGAGGCACTTTATTGTACCTTAAATATGCTATTGCCTAAGCCTAATGTCTTTGAGTCTGCATTCGTTGTTGCAGAATGAATTTACTTCATACAATTTTGCCATTAACCTGTTCAGTCACTGTTAGGGCTCATTTCTTTCTCTGTGAGGGAAGCCTAAGTTTCATGTTGGATTTTTCCACATTTTATCAGATGTGCATTTTGCTGCTGTCTAATCATTATGGGTAAAGGGATTGATTTACTATCTATTGGAGTAAATTGACTGACTCAGTTCAGAGGCTGAGCATAAGCAGCTGCTCCAAGAGTAGAAGTGAATACAGAGAGAGGTAGACTGATTTAATAAACTTCTTTATCTTGCATTTTTCTGCATCCACATAAAAAACCTACATTTAATAATACTACAGAAATCCAGTCATTCCAGTGTCTTGCTCAGGTCACCATATGGTTGTGGAACAGCTGGTTAATATTAAACCTTCACAAAATTGAGATTATACTTACAGGAAACAGCAAATACTTTGATGAATCTGCAGCCACAGTGCAGCATCTAAGACAGCCAGACACAAATTATCAAAACACTCTGTCAGAGAAAGAGTTCCTCTGCAACCTTTTGTTACTTTGAATTTCCAAATGACTTATTACTACCCATCTTGTGTCCTGGGACTAACCTGAAGAATATAGCCCATCCTACCTGATGACCTACACAGCTAAACAAACATCTGTCACCTCATAAACTGATTATGGCAATACAGCACTTTCTCTGAGATTTGGCAATTGCTTCTAAGACTACTAAATTGTCAGACCTGAGTTGAATCTTCTGAATTCAGGGTGGAGAAAAAGGGTCTGTAGATTTTTCAGTGGGGGCAGGTAACCCAACTCTGCAGAGGATGATCTGATAACATTGAACCAGAGCAGCTTCACACCGTGTATGCCAGTAATAAACTCCTCCTGTTCATTTTATTTTCTCTAGGTCTTCATTGCCACATGCTGGCTGCTGGGATTGCTAAGGAACAGACTCCTTCTTATCTTCACTGCCCTACCCACACTAACTTCTCCTCCAGTGCGGTGTGGGGTGGGTGGTGAGCAAAGAGCACCTCAGTAGGCAAACCTGGATTTCTGCTCACCAGCAGGAGAAGTGACACAGGGAGTTTAAGACAGTTTGGTAGCAATGAAAAACTAGTAATCACGGCTAAATTATAGTTGCATATTGTTGGAAGAATAGAGAAGTGGCACAGCTATGCTGCTGTAAAGATAGAAGTTTCAGAAAACTCTTGAAAAAATAGAAATACCTGAATATAAGGCATTCACGTGGTCTTAAGTTTGCCCCCTTTGGTACCTAGTGTGATGTTATCAATATTGACAGTAATCCAAGTGATCATGTAGGAGAATCAGGGAGGGGATCTAAACCCTGCCTTGGAGTGAATGAAAGCTTACTTCAAAGCTGTTGCCTCAAGAGGAGAGAGAATTGAGTAACCTTGAGCCCAGGAAGGTCAGGGAATAGGGGGAACTGCTGGCAACTTCCTGCTTCCCTCCTCAACCCTGTCCCCTCATCCTCCCTGGAAAGCTGGAGAGCAGCCTGCAGGGCTCTGCCTTCTGCACAGGAGGAGAATGCTCCCCAAAGACAGTGTTGGGCTCCTCATGAACCCATGGCAGACTCTGAAGAACAGGAGGGGGAAAACAAAAACATAGAGAATGAAGAGGAGGACTTGGCTATTTTTCTGCAGTTTGATCTGAATGTCATTTCATAAAATTAAACAACAGGTGCTTCTCAAGGGCATAACAAAGTGTAGAGGCCTCCTTAAAGTAGGGGAACTGTTAAACCCTTCCAGCTAAGGTTGACAGACTTTATGATAACAGAAAATGAAGCAATCTAAGAATATGCTTTTCCAGCTACTCCTACAATCCGTTACAGGTAGATCATAGCATGTTTCATAAATGCCAAAACAAGCTGTCCTGACATTTTTAGTCCGTTATTTAAGACACTGATAGAAGATGAGCTAATCATTTATGAATATTCAAAGTGTTATTAGGACAAACAAAACATGTTAGAAGATTCATCTGAACACTCTTAATAACCTGATCCAAAGATAATTCACGGTTTCCAGTTCCGGCTTTTTTTTTAAATATTTTTTTTTGTGGCTATGATACTACTTGAATATGTGTTGTTCCTTGTACTGCTGTATGCAATAATGAGTTAGAAGTATGCAAACAGAAAGCAAGTAGGCTTTTGAAATAGCTAGATAAAAATCAGCAAGTTTTTATAAACTGTTGATAAAATACCACATTTGGTATAGGTGAAATTAAATTTAGGCATTTGATACAAACATAGTTGGATATAAACATGATTTTCTTAAGGGAACAATAAAATTAGTTGGTTTTTTAGTGTATTTGTATGTGAGGTTGGAAATCTCTGTAAACAAGGTAACAGATATTTTGGAACCGAGCACTTATATAATAAACTGCTGATGAACTAATGCTGGGATTTCTGACACATGTAAAATTATTGCTTGAATTACACTATGACTCAGCAAACATCATAATATAGGAGGAATGTAAATAAAATACTAAGTATATAAAAAATATTCAAGTATATATATTCAATATTCAAATATTCAAAGTATATTCAAATTTTTTTGTGGAGTACCAAACCAATGGATAGAACACAATTAAACCATGTGATTTAGGCATAAAAGTAGCAGGAGGTTCAGTCACAGAAGGATCTGTTTCTGTAAGACATCTTTGTCAAGACTTATGAAGCCACAGAAATCCTGACTAGGATGTAGGAGTCTCCTTAATAGCAAAGAATGTTAATAATAAATAGTGTTTATCTTATATGTCACTATGTCTACCATGTAAGTGTACTGTACTTTCTACTAATTTTTTAATAACATTTATGGAACTGTTTAGAAGTAAGAGCTGCATTCGATAGCCATCAGAGAGATTTAATTAGCCTACCATTATCTGACAATCGACATCTCTTCACTGGAGCTTAGGATACAGACAACTGGAGTCTCATTGTGAAACCAGAATGTATGATGTGAAAAGCTGGAGGAATGTTTAACAGTAGAGTAAAATGACAAGTAAGGCTTTGATAAAACTATTAAAAGAATTTTTGTTCTTTTTTAAGGGAGAAAAATTGTGCTTCCTCTCAAAACGTATTTCAGGAAATATTTATTTCCTAATCAGCTCTGGTGGTACATTATTATTAAGGGCATTAGTGGTTTTTTCTCCCTCTGACAAGAAAAAAAAAAGCCATTAAATGACATAGATGTCACTTGTTCTCATGGGTGTGTCCAAATGTGCCAAAACTGTATTACTTTTAAAATACAGCAGGCAACATCTGAAAATATTAGTGTAACCAGCCAGGGATGGATTACATTCAGGCTCATAGAGAATGAGAGCAATAAGAAGGAATGGAAGGGTGCGGGTGTTAGAGGAAGCAGGAACAAAGGAGGATACAAGAGGGCTCCCTTCAATCCCTCCCTTGAGTTCACTTGCAGATATAAGAACCAGTCTGTTTTTTTGCAGCTTTGTAGAAATGTCAAGAGTCTTGAAAGCAGCATCCATCATTTCACCAAAGGGGACAGGGATTTGACCCTATTCACTCATGCACTGGCCCACAGAGCTAGCTATGTATGTACTCTGTATATGTATATGCACTCTATTACGAAGAGTCTGTCAGAGGCTACCAGAGGGATTTCAGGAGGAGTGTGTAATGTTCTCTGAGTAACTCCTCCTATTCTTTGGAGATGAGGTGTCAAGGGGGTAGCTAGCCCAGACAGGCCCAAGAACCCTTCATGTTGGTTAATGCTGCACTTTCCACATAGTCTGTATAACCAGTCTATACACTGAGTTAAATAATTGTGGTTAATTGGTGGTGGCCTTAATTAAACTTTTGCTGAGCAAATTTAGTTAATCATTCAAAACACATTTGTGAGAATCTGCAAAATGAGCAGCTTACCCTCCACCTTTGTGAAATTACTGTTAATCATTCACTAATGTCTGCATCATCCTATTTAAACCTTCCCCCAGTGGTTTTAGACTTCTGCTTGCTAATCCACCACAGGGGAGTGATATGTAAACATGCAAATACATTTTTATAGGCTTTTTCTATTTGTGGTGGGTAGGTTCTCTCAAGCCATATTTATAGCCTCACTGAGAATTATTTATAATTCAGTCGTCTCACATTCAATTGAATTAATTTAAAGGTATAATTCAATTTAACAAACATGCAGCTCAGTGTACTGAGCAGTGAGACATACTGCAGCTGTTTCAGGCATGCTGCTCTTCACCTCATCTTTCTGTTTTCAGCCAGCCTCCTGGCTCAGTGGTATTCTTACACATCAAACCAAGTACCACACCAGAACAACAGTGGACCATAACAAGACAAAAATAGCTTTCAAACCTCTAAGTTGTGTAACTATTACCTAGCCATCCTAAATTTCTCCAAATTCTCCTGCTCCATGAAAAACATGTCCTTTACTGTGCAGCTCTCTATTATAAAATGCTGTTGATATGAACTACTGCACTCTTTCTCCTAACTCTGCTGAAGTCCATTATAGACAACCCTTTCCTGTGATTTACCCTTCATTATAAAAATCAAATTTCTTGGCTGTCAAGATTAAATTGACTGCCTTAAGCTGAAGGAACTAACTCCATTTTGATGTTGTGCATGCAGAGCCATGACACCTGTTTGAGGGTCTAGCTTCAAACATGATGGAAGGATATCCTATAAATGCAGAGCTCTCTTAGAAAGGAAAATGAAAAACTGATTATCAGGTTGAGTGAAGAAAGTGCAAACTGTCTCTCTCCTAACCTTAAACCTAGCTACCAGGATGAGCTGAGACTTGGCCCACACTCAGAAGCCATCATCTAGATAAAAAAACTGCCAGGAGAGAAACTGTTCTACAGGACACTACTCAACTTGCCAGTCCTTTTGCATCCCCACTACAGCCGGAAATCTAGGCATTGTCTCTCTCCTAACACTAAACCTACTCTTCTCTGTACTTTTAACCATAATCCAAAAATATGTTGTTCTCTGAGCCATAGCCTCAGACCCCAGGCCATGGCTGAGATGAAAAAGCTTTTACAGAAGAAATCCTTTTGTAGCCTACTTCCTCCCTTAGCAGCTGTCATGCAGCCTCACTCCACTCAGAGTCCCCAGATTTGTCATTCTCTTAACCCTTTGCCTAATTATAATACTAATCCTAATGGTGGATATGGACTATGCTTCAGCTAAGGGTGAACAGCAGTGGCCCAGAAAAGAAATATTTTGGTAGTCTATCCCTTCCTTAGCAAATTCTCTGCAGCCAGACTCCAAGGGGGAATATGAGTTTGTCTCTCTCCTAACTCTAACCCTAACTCTAAAGTGAAGGATGAGCAGCTGAGCTTTAATCCAGAATACCAGCCATGTCCCAGATGAAAACAGTGTCATGAGAGAAATATTTAGCAGCCTAATCCCACTGTCAGCCTTCTCTTTGCTGTCACACTTCAATGAAAGATCAATGCTTTATCACTTTCCCAACCCTAACCCAAAAGCTAGCCAGTGTCATGGTACTCACCCACCGCTGCCCTTGGTAGCTCCTTTCCAGCCATTTTGTGACAGGAGAGCAAGATTCTGTCTCTCTCTAAAACTAAACATAACCCCAACTGTTTAGCTTGGCCTAAGCTCAGCACTAGCTCAATATCGCCATACGTGGTACAGGTTAAAAAGTAGTCGTACTAGAAATATTTGCAGCCTACCTCATTCCCTGGTACAGCTTTTGCACATTCACTCCATCGAGTGCTCTAGGTTTTGTCTCTAAACCCAAACCTAACCCAACCCTAACCTTAACCTTATTGCTTGGCATTTGCTGAACTTTAATTAAGGATCCTCCATGCATGGCTAGATAAAAAGGTCAGGAGATTAATACTTTTCTAGCCTCCCACCCTCTTTGGCAGTCCCTTTGCAGCTGGACTCCAAGAAGACTCCTATACCTTGTCTCTATCCCGATTCTATCCCTAACACCATCCCTAAAGGCCGGCCTTTGCTGAGCACTGACCTGGCAATCCTGGTCTTGGACAGAACTAAGTCAGGGGAGTAAGGCTTTTGTAGTCCACCTCATCTCTTGGGAGCTACTTTGCAACCCTACTAGCCTCTGCCTGTCTCCCAGCACAAAATACAAACCATTTTAGAGTGTATGAGCTTGCTTTGCAGCACCTGGACAAAGCTCAAATTTAACAAAAGTTGAGTATTATAATATTTTTCTAGCTTACCGCTTCTATCGTCAAACCCTTTCCAACCCTACTCCATCTTGAGCTCCAAGCTTTGTCTCTCTCTTCACCCTGACAATTACTTTGACCATAACTGTCACAGAGAGTTTGACCCTACCCTCCAGGATCCTCAGGCATGGTCCAGATGAAAAAGTTGTCAGGCGAGTAACGTTTTTGTAGCCCACATCTTCCCTTGGCAGCGTCTTTCCAGTCAGCTCCAGCAGCTCTGCACTTTATCTCTCATAAGCCTAACCCTAATTCTAAGCATCACAGAGAGTCTGGCTTTACACCAGGATTCCTTGGCATGGCTTAGATGATAAAGTTGTCACGGTAATAATCTTTTCATATCCTACTACTTCTTTTGAAAGTACTTATGCAGACATGGTCTGAAAGAAAATCTAGGTTTTGTATCTCTCCTAACTCTAAAACCATCTCCAACACTAAGAATGGTCTGAATTACCCCTTTACCACCAGAAATAGCCCTAATGAAAAAAACATTCAGGGGAGAAATCTTTATGCAGCCTACCACTTTCCTTGGCAGACCCTTTCCAGGGAGCTCTTTCCCTCTTAACTCTCCCTATTAGTCCCCAACCCTATGTCTTGACCTTGACTGAGCCTCAGGCGAAGACACCCAAGCAGGGTCTAGGTTAAAAAGTTGTCAGGGGATTAATCTTTTGTAGCCTGATACTTCTTTGGCAGTCTTTTGCTGCTCCACTTCAAAAGTAGCTGTAGATTTTGGCTATCTCCTAACCCTAAAGCTTACCATCATAGAGGGCTAGCCGTAGATAAGGACTCCCAGACACCACCCATATGAACGTGCAGTCATAGAAGAAGTTTTTCTGTAGCCCTCCTCTTCCTCTGGAAACCGCTTTCTCATCCTGCTCCAATGGGAGCTCTTGGGTTTCTCTTTCACCCAGACTGTGGCTTTAACATGAGGGATGAGATCAGCCTTACTCAAGGATCCCCAGCCATAGTCCACGTGAAAAATCGTGCAGTAGAATAATCATTCTGCAGCCCACATCTTTCCTTGTCACCCCCTTTGCAGCCCTGCTCCAGCACTGGTCTTTGTCCCTCTCTTAGCCTCTCTGCTAAGCTTAGTCTTGGGCTGAACCTTACACCGGGACCCTGATTTCACTCTCTTAATATACATGATACCATCTAAAAGGTCATCGCAAAAACCAAAGAAAATTATGTGCAACTATTGTAATTTCTAAGAAATATTACATTTTTGGTTTACATGTAAATCATCCATTTTTATTGCTAATTATTTTCTGAATTAAAATAAACACTGTACATGTTCAATAGACCCTTCATTGTATCTTTCTTCATTGATCTAATCAACCTTTCATCATTTGCGCTAAAATATTACTTATATTCCAAACTTCCTTCCAACCATTGGCAATTCTAGCAAAAGAACAATTTTTAAATTTTCAAGAATATACTGTACGGCCCACACATTTAAAATAAAGCAAAGGATTCACATTTATGTTTTTCCTTAAAAAAATACAGAGATTCTTTTCTATTATTCTTTGTCATTATCAATCTACCTTAAAACTTGGAAAAAGTCACGTACTGTGGTTACTGCTTTGTGTATCTCATATCAACGAAGCAACCTACATTATCAAAACAAAAAAGTTGAATATGTCAAATGCATCATATGTACAAACTGGGAAAAAAAAATAATTATTTTCTCTAGATTTTTCTGTTTTGATACCTCCAGACTAATTTTCATAACAGAGGGGGCCATATTTATAACCTGATAAGTGATTCTTGAGTTGATATGCTGCTTCAAGCTTTAAAGACAGCCATCCTCTTAGCACAGATTCTGATTTTAGTAAAACCTGAAATTAGCAACTATACCAGGCTTTGGACCAAAATGGTTTATTATTGGTCCACTCCCCACCCCCATCATATCTGAAGAATGTCTTGGCCTTACAATGGCACACTTCTTGAAACCCTTCCAATTTCAGATATTTCCTTTCTCTTCAAATACCTCATTGCTTTTGCATCAATTACATCCTGACCTAAAGCCACCCTGGCAGTGAATGTGATATATAGTAGGTTCCATTTAAATGAATTTCTGATGAAAGAATAAAACTGTTAAAAGAATAAATTTACTGCACAGATTTATACAAATCCTGTATATTCACTGAAATCCTCTTAAAGGAAAAACTGATGGAAGATTAAAATGTTAAATGAATTAAAACCCAGCATCCTAGTGAAATATAATGATTATTTGACCTATTAAATGAATAGCCCTGCTGACCATATAATGGGAAGTATTCAAATATATGTCAATGTTAAATACGTAGTGAAAAAATGTAAAGCAAACAGCAATCAATGGGAATATCTATTACAACAATAAACTTACAGAACAGCAGTGAAATGTTCTTGAAAGGTCTTTGTTCACCCAGGCATGAAGCTACCAAGTCCTTCACTTCTGTTGAGAAAGAGAGAATTTTAATGATTATTAAAAGTTATTCATTGCTCAGCATAAATGTAATTTTTGCTTCACTTAATTTCAACATATTAAAACGTCTGGGAAAACCATTCTCTTCCCTTCCAGTGGGACTCTCCACTTGTGGTAGATTTTTAGGGATCTGTTTTAGAAAGGATATTGGACAGTATCTTCCAATTAGGGCTGTCTGTATTCCATTTTATTGAAAGTATCTTTTAAAACTGTGCCAAATTTATCATCAACAGTGAAACACGGAAAAAATACATGTTGTGAGCACTTTAACATTTATTTTAGTTATTGTAATTTTAATATATAGTTAAGAACATAACACATAGACACATTTCTGATAAATATTATGTCCATGTGTTTCAATGCTAAAATAAAAATTAAGAATTTATCTTTCCCCATAAAAACCACTATTTTGGTAAAACTAAAATCCTGTGAAACGATCCTGTTTTGAAATAAATGCAAGCTTCATCTTGAGTTTGACCAGCTCTCCAAGTAACTGGTTTCAGGTTTAAATCCCAGATTAAACCACTAAAAACATGCTCTCTAAATCCCCTGGCAATGAGTTGAAGATGATTTTATACATCAGATTCCTACCTGCAAAGAGTTGAGTTCATATCCAGTTTAGGTCATAGGTGAAATGAGTTTGTCAGTTGCAATCTAGTCTGTAATGAATTCATTTCTTGGTCACAAAATTACTGTAGTACCCAATCAAATATTGCCTGAGGGGACTGTTCATTAGAGATGAAGACCCAACAATGTATATTAGAGACTGAAGTGCATTGTATGAAGAACTGTACAATCCCTAGTTAGTCCTGTCTTGGTAGTAAGATGCTATGCATGGAAATGGTATCCTTCTTTCTGTCAAGTCTTCACATTTGCACCAGTTCATGTTTATACGACCTTACAAATTTCAAAAATTTTATACCAAGAAATACTATAGATCTTGAGCCTTCTCAGCAGAAAATGCTTTGTAGAAGTTCAAAGGTTTTCTCAGTGACTACTTACACAACTGTGATTATCCTTTGCCATTTAACTCAAAGCCTGTAGTTTTGAAGGATGCATAGATAAGGCATAGCATTTATTGGAGAGGTCATTGATAAAGATGTTAAACAGAAGTGGTCCCAGTACTGAGCCCTGAGGAATGACACTTGTGACCAGCCACCAGATGGATTTAACTCCATTCACCACCACTGTTTGAGTCCAGCTGTCCAGCCAGTGTTTTACCCAGCAGAGCAGCCAGTTTTTTCATGAGAATGAAACAGTGTTGAAGGCTTTATGGAAGTCCAGGTAGACAACATTCACAGTCTTTCCCCCATCCACTAGGCCATCTTGCCATAAAAGGAGATCAGGTTCATCAAGCAGAACCTGCCTTTCATAAACCCATGCCTGACTGTCCTGTATATGGTGCATAATGGCACTCAAGATGATCTGCTCCGTGACCTTCCCTGGTACCAATAATAGCCATGAAGAATAAAGCTGGAAATAACCATGTAAACACTCCACTTATCCCTGAAATTGTGTTCTACTGTACCTCAGAGAGAAAATATGTATGCTGAAAATAACAAGTACATGAAAATATGGAGACATAGAAGATTAACTCCACAAATAGAAAACTGGCTGAATGGCCAGGCCCAGAGAATAGTGGTGAACTAAGTTAAATCCAGTTGGTGGCTGGTCACAAGTGGTGTTCCCCAAGGCTCATTCATAGGGTTCTCAGTCCAGTTCTGTTTAATTTCTTTATCAATGATCTGGATGAGGGGATAGAGGGCACACTCAGGAATTTTGCAGATGACACCAAGTTGGTGGGAAGCATTGATCTGCTCAAGGGTAGGTAGGAAGGCTCTACAGAGGGATTTGGACAGACTGGATTTACAGGCAGAAGCCAATGGTATGAGGTTTAACAAGGCCAAATGCCAAATCCTGCACTTAGGCCACAACAATCCCCTGCAACACTACAGGCTTGCGGAAGAGTGGCTGGAATGCTGCCTGGTGGAATAGGATCTTGGAGTGCTGGTCAGCAGTCAGCTGAATATGAGCCAGCATTGTGCCCGGGCTGCCAAGGAGCATCCTGGCTTGTATCCGAAACAGTGTGGTCAACAGGACTAGGGAAGTAGTTGTCCCCCTGTACTTGGCACTGGTGAGGCCACACCTTGAGTACTGTGTTCAGTTTTGTGCCCCTCACTACAAGAAGGACATTGAGGTGTTGAAGCATGTCCCAACAAGAACAACGAAGCTGGTGAAGTATCTAGGGCACAGGTCTTATGAGGAGTAGCTGAGGGAACTGGGGTTGCTTAACCTGGAGAAAAGGAGGCTGAGGGAAGACTTTATTGCTCACTTAGTGAAATGTGTGTTGGTCTCTTCTCCCAAGGAACAAGCAATAGGACAAGAGGAAAGAGTTTCAAGTTGCACCATGGAAAGTTTATATTGGATATTAGAAATTTTTTTTTCACTGAAAGGGTCGTCAAGCATTGGAACAGGCTGCTGAGGGAAGTGGTGGAGTCACCATCCTTGGAGGTATTTTAAAGACACGTAGATGTGACACTTAGAAACATGGTTTAGTGGTGGACTTGATTTAATTTACAGTTGGACCTGGCAATCTTAAAGGTCTTTTCCAACCTAAATAATTCTATCATGATTGTATGATTCTATGAATACAAACATTGAGTCAGGGTTTTGCAAATTCAAAGTTTGATGAGGAGGTGATCCCATTTTAACTTTGACTTTCATGTTAAGATAGTCTGTGACATTACTTTGTTGAGAAATACAAACTGGTTGAGAGCTAGGAATTAAACAGCTCCCATTGACAAGCTGCTAGAGACATCAAGACTGAAAAGAACAGGAGATGGCTGCGTAAGAAACAGGGGGTATCCAAAACCATTTAAGAGTCAGCAAGGCTCAGGAGAGAAGCTGCATGAGAACTATAGGTTCAGAATCCTGTTTTGGTAGTGGTTTTACCAAGTCAGGCACAAAGAGCACTTTTTTCTTAATGGTCTAGTGACAAACTAGGTGAAACATGGAACACATTCCAAGAAGTCCTTCAAAGCAAGGATGGAGAGGAACCTGTACATATGTAGAAGGCTTAAATACCTTTTAAGAGGTCTTCATTGTTCTGTTGCCACACACAAATAATTTTCTTAATCCTATATTCACAGTAAACTCTTTGGCCACACACCAGAGAAAACTGCATTTCCATCATCATGTCTTCGGAGTTCTCTTCTGAAAGACTCCTCCTTTTTAACTATTCAGCCCATATCTCTTTCTATTAATATAAAAAGGAGAGTTAGTTACCATAGCTGATTACCTTTCTGATTGAACACTCAGATCAGGTAGCTGCAACCTGTCCTCTAACCCCTTCTTTGCCAAATTCTTAAATACTTGATTTTTACAGAGGCAAAAAAGACTGAATCAACACAAGACGAACTTAAACATATTTTAGCTTCAGCAAAAGAAATATCTGAATCAGCATCTAAAGCTATGAATGATGTTTAGTGGGATAATCTGATTTAATCCAAGAAAATCAGACTCAAGCTATGCTCACTAAGAAGGCTTTAATTTTGTTTCATGTTTTTTTAAACAACATAGGAAACATCTGATCTCCCTGGCAATAATTTCTCTGTACTATTTATAAGCATTTCTGAAGGTGATGATTACTGTGTTGAATGTCAATAAGATTCTGTCTACTACTATTATTGTTATTATTGTTATAGTATTTAAAGCAGCAATTATCGAGCAAGGCCTGACTGCTACACAGATCCACAATAAAAGACAGTTACTGTCACAAGGGCATTATGAGAGATATTAACAATTAACATGGATCTACACAAAGAAATATGTGAAAAAGTGCTGGTCAGTATGACAGAGGAGAGTTGGATCGCCAGTGCCTTCATTAACAAGGAGATTTTTAAAGAAAGATTTGAAGCATGGTAAAATAATAAACATGATGATTTTTCAGATGTTTATTGGGATCATTGCCCATGAATGAGGGCCATCAGGAGAAAGGTTTGATATGCTTGATACTTGATATGAATGTAATTGATATGTCAAGAAGAATGAATTCCTGGGCATTTCTAAGAGAAAAGGTTTTCATTAAATTCAGTGGAAAAGATCTGATGGAGCAAGAGGAGAAGACAAATGAGAATGTAACTGGAAAAGTAGACCTTCAGAGCTCTGAATAGCACTTTCAATTACACAAAACTGAAAGGGAGAAATAAAATGGTGAATGTACTTGTAAAGGCACATGAAGCTAAGGGTATATATGTATTTTTAAGGTAGGAAAGACTCAAGTATGGTTTTACTGTGAAGAGAAAAGCTTGAGCATAGTAAGAGAAAGGATGGGGTAAAGGACAGGAAATATATAAATACCAGGCAGACTGAGGACAAAATAGAATGGTATTGTGGCAACTGTATGTGATTAGAGAAGCACAGCTCAGGAGCCTGCACCTGAGTCAGAGGAGATGATGACACTTGCAGAACCATTACAAAGAATGTAAGGCAATCTGAGATGTGCCAGGGAGGTCAGATGATCATTTCTTGAGAGAAATGTATATACAGCTTTCACTGGAATAAATTGCTGTCAACATGTGCAGAGAAGTCAAGCGTAAGAGTGTAGAAAGTTTCAAAAGAGGGTGCAGGGTGGGAAAGATGTGACTACATTTGCAGGCATGGGGTTCAGCTGACCTAGAAGAGGAAAACTTTTTAGTCAGGAAGACTATATAATGGAAATAAAAGAGATATTATTTTACAGTGAGGAGAGAGATGTGTGGAGAAGCAGCTTTCATTGAAACACTGTAGTGTATACACACAAGTGCAGGAAGTTGAATACTCAAAGTAATTTTGAGTTGCAGCTTTGTGGGACAGACCACACAAATGCAGAACACATTGAAAGAACTAATGGTAAATGAGAATGAAAACAACACATTAATGTATAAGCTGAAAAAAAACCCAAAACAACAAACCAGACTGACCATCCATAAACAAAAATCAAACCCCAAAAAACCCTAAACCAGAAAAAAACTAAGAGTGGATAAGAAGCTATCTGCTACTGCCTAAAAGAAACAATGGGGGACAAGGTAAAGCAAGAAGGCCTGCGGGTGACTCTGACCTCAGTATCTTGAGAATAAATACTTTTTTCCCGTGTGTTCTCCAGGGTGAGAAATTCCACACTTCAGATCAATTCTATTGATGCAAAACAGGAATGTGTAATGATTAAATGATCTGTGCAAGGTGAAATAGAAATAAGAGCCAAACACTGACCACAAGACACCCCAAATCCCAGGGCAGACAGTTTGTGATCTAATAACTGTTGGCTGGTATGGACAGAAGTCTGATATACCCCTACTCTTTGAAGAGTCTCTCTTTATTTTCCTAGTACAGGTCTATTAAAGGAAAGGCATCTTAATTAAGATGCTGCTCAAGCTAAGCAGATGATTATGTCTCAAAACATTTTGCCTTTCTCAGTTTTCTGTATCTGGTCTGAACTCTGAAGCATTAGGAACAAAGGTACATCCAGAAGTGGCTCATTTTTTATCTGTTGATAGGTGGGCAGAGAGAAAAGCAAACTATACCCCATCATATCACAGAGTTCAATGCTTCTCATAGCACAGAGAAACAAAGGTAAAAATTCTCTACTTGTGAAGTATCTACCTACACTGACAACTAATTTAGGCCCAATACTCATGTTATGCAGGAAGAATAAATTTTTATGACATATCACGTCTGAAATCCAGGGCAGCCTGGTAGTGATATTGAAGTAACACACTGTTTGCATACTGATTTCTGCAGTACTGCTCTTTGTTTTGAAAAAACATATTAATGCAGTTTCACTGGGAGCATAGGTATCATATCAAAATAAATGAGGAAATCCAGACAGAGTAAGTAGTTTCTTAACAGCTCATTCTGTAGATGGGGGGAGACACCTTCTAGGGTTTTTTTTTTATGGGGGAAACTGCAAAATAGAAGTTAGGGATACACTTCTTGTTTTTCTTTCAGCTTTCAAGATTGAAAATGCCTCCATATCTATTTTCATAGATTCTGTGTGCCCTGTGGAGTCATTTAATGTATAATTTTGATCTACTGACAGTTCACTGCACATTTAGAAAAAGCAAAATTCAGTAGCTTATTTGTTATTCAAAGGATCTTTGAGACTTGTTATCTGCTTCTTAGCTAAGTAGTTCTTTAGCCCCGTGTGTTCAGAATTTTGAGAGTTGCTTTAAATAGATCTGATCTTGCATGCACTTCATCTGCAGAACTCCTCAAGAAATCTACAGCACAATAAACAAATAAAAGAACTTCACCTCAATGTATCTCCTCAGTGGTTCCGCATGACTTTTACTTCACCTCTTGAACCTCTTCAACACACTGTCAAACTGACTGTGCTCTCTGCTTATCTGAGATTACTTTCTCTTCACTGAAATGCAGTTCATTACTTTCTTCCATGGAATTCTAAATCTGTTCTCTAATAGATTTCTAATCCTTAGCAAGCCTATGCATTACGAAGCAACCACTGTGCTTGCCATATGGTTAACCTGATTTTCAGTGACCCTGACACATAATTTTCATTAAGAGCATGTGATTAGGAAAATACCACACCAACAAGAATGTGATTCCCTTTTCTGAACTTCCCTTTATTATTCTAAGGAGATTCTGATTATCACATACCCTCCAGTCTCTATGAAGAATTGTGATTGTTTCCCCTCAGAAATCTGCTGTTCTTACTTGCAAGTATATTCAAAAGCATCACAACACCTTGCTTCTCAAGCTCAGAGTAATGGGCACACTGTTCCCTGGACTATTCTAGTTTACTTGCTTGTGGAAGAATCAATAGATCAACAGACTTTGATCTGTTCCAATAAGGATGACATTATAATACAAAGCATGTTTCCATACTACCACACTGTTAAAATAAAAATATTTCTGACCAAGCAAAACATTCTGACCACATGTGATCATTAGTAATCTTGTGTAGCTTTTCACAGCAATAGAGGACTTCATCAAAATGCCCTTGGAAAATTCCTGCTCATGTAACTGTATATCATCTCACTATATCCTTATGTTACCAGCTGAGGTTTTCTAGCTCATGTCCTGAGATTATACTGAACATTTTTCAATAGTAGCAACCGTTAAGCTCCAAAGTACAAGAATTTCTGCATTGGAAAGAGAAAAAAATATATGCACATCAGAAGATAGTGATGCTTGAGTATCTGTTACAATATGAACATAGCAGTGAATTTGAACAATTTGCTTAGTATTCAAAGAAAATGAAGTTTCTAAAAATAAAAGTGAAGAATGATCACATTTATCAATGACTTTAAGATCATTTGGTGGAATATATTATATAAAATTGAAGTTTTCATGGTTTGTGTCATGTTTTCTTTGTTGGTTTATTATGGTGTAGAGGTCTTTTTTAAGTAATTATTTTAATACTTGTTTTAGAGATAATACCCAATGTTAGGCTATACTAGGCATCATTCTGTGATTCTGATTCTGTGATCTTTGGGAATGAGTCCTGCTGAAGAAAGACATTTAGAAAGTAATTATTAAGTACTCAGGTGATTGAACATATTGTTCTTTTCACAATTAAAATATATAGTACTTGTTTTCAGTTAAGATTCTGTTATCATGACAGAACAACTCCCCCTTATCTTGCATATACACTAGCAGCCCCAGAGCAATAGTCACAACAATCAGTCATAGCGAGTGCACAGGCAGCTAAGAAGAGGCATAACAACAGTACCAAAGAAATGATACAAGCATGGTGCTTCCATGATACAAAAATGATGATGCAGTGCTTGAATAAATGTCTCTTGGCTTTTTTTTGCATCATCAGCTACTTATTTCACATTCTGTTTGTCATCAGCGTTTTGGCAGACAGCCTATTGTATTCATTTTAATACTCCTTTTGTATAAACAGCACATACAAAAGCTGAGTTTTGGAATAGCTCATTAAGCTCTTCACTTGTTAAAGGTTGGTTTGTCAAAATGTATTTGGTAGCCGCGTTATCATTTCTTTACTATCAGGGTGGTGAGACACTGGAACAGACTGCCCAGAAAAGGTGTGGACGCTTCATCAAGGGATGTGTTTAAGACTGGGTTTGATGGGACTCTGAGCAACCTGGTCTAGTGGGAGGTGTCCCTGCCCATGGGAGGGGGTTTGGAACTAGATGATCTTTAAGGTCCCTTCCAACCTAAACCATTCTATGTTTCTATGATCATTTGTGTATGACATCATGAGAACTTGCGACAGTAAAAAGCTCTAAGAACTCAAATAAAGGTGTTATGAAGCTTGTATTTATATGTTTGACCAATAATTTCACAGTGGGAAAATATCAGGGCCATCACCTTCCAGAGACACAAGCATCTGTGTTTCTGTTCCTGGTCAGCATTAGAACACATTCCAGTGCCTGCTCCCATGGTGTTTTCCCTGCCGACATAACTAGTAGACAGAACAAAAATGTAAGGCTCTGATCAGCTATGACCAGAGGCTTCAGTGTTGGGAACAAGCTGCATGCAGGCTTTTAAAAATGCCCCCTGTTTAGGAACATGTACCAAAGCTATGTCAGCAGCCTGGCTTACCTGTAACTTTAGTGGGTGAAAACCAACCCCAGATCATTTGAAGTGGCTCAGTTCCATATATTAAAATGAGATTGAAAACTAGCAATGACACAATTCTTTCTGTGCCTTTAAATTGACTATTGATCTCAGAAAATAGCACTGACTGTAGCGAAGGATGTTCCAGCACTAAAAGCTGGTTATTGAGAACCACCTCTCTCAAGGGACAAGAACATTCTTCTCTCCTTCCTTGCTTCATTAACACATCAGTGAATCCATCTGGTACAAGAGCTTCCAGCCACCTCTCGAAAAAAGTTTAGCCTTTTAGGACCTGACATTTCCCAGCTGGAACCGTATCTGTTTCTATGAAAATCAAAAAGCAGCTGTACCTCATAGGTATTAAATCATAATTTTTTGATGTGCATCCATCAATCACACTGGTGACCTAATCCCTGCGAAGTCAATGTGAGAGAAAACAGCAATTCATAGACCCTAAAACACTCACACAGACATTCAGAAGTCTTCCACTATATTCCTTGCAGATGAGTTAAAATATTAATTATTTGCCAGAAAAACATGACAAATAATTTAAAGGAGTAGTCAAGAAAACCATGACCTCTTCCACACTCAGTTCATGAAGAAATGAACAGAAAAAGAAACATTCATAATTTACATTATTCATAAATAATTACCCATCAAGCTCTCTTTTCTGAGCATCCACTGCTGGTGAGGAACATACAATAACCACAATCACAAGTTTTTCTCTTTTAAAATATTTTTTATCTCCTATGCTTCTCAGAAATGTTGTCAAATTTGCAATCCGTGAAAGTAGGTATCTCACAATGACTTCAGTTGAGTTATGTGATTTATACCAGTCAAGAACCTATCTCTAGCTCTACTTCTTTCCTTTTTTTCTTCCTCTATTTCCATAAAGAATTTGTTAACTCATATACACAATCCCACTGAATTATTCACCAGGGTAAGTGAAGTTTACATGATTAGGGTCTCCAATTAAGACTTCTGATGTGACTTTAGCACCTTTTTTTTTTTTTTCTTTTTTTTCAAATGTATGGAAAAGGAGATGCATACATTCATAAAATGGATGCCCACATATGCCGACTGATACCATATCTGACAGCATATATCGTTCAGACCCATAGCCCTGTTGCCACCTGACCCCTGAAGAGCACACAGTAGCCTGGGTTCAAAGGTACAAAATGCTGCCAGCTGCAGTCAGCTGATTTCAAGATGTATTTCACTTGAAACATTTGATGTACTTCCTCATCATTAAAGTTGAATAAAACCTCCTAATAAACACTACTATGAGAGATGGAACTTCTATCAACTCACTTGGGAGAGTTATTATCACTTGGAGTCTCTGAAAACAGCCTGTCCTATGAACCTGTAGGCACAAAGAAGCCACATGTACCAGAGGACTAAACCTTCATAAATGGTGGGGCCAGAAAAGAGCCATTACAATAAAGAAGGAACTAGCTTGTTAGGTCAAATATGTACCCATGGTCATTAAGCTATGTGTTCAGCTCCCCCATTAACACATTTGTGTAACTGTCAGAAAGGCAGTAAAACATCAGGAGATGGTGAGCCCACTGTCCATAGGTCTTGCAGCAGTTACTGAAACTCACGTCTCAAAGTAATGCCTTGGTTTCTTTTCCTTGATATTGTTCAGGGAAGAGGACCACTGAACAGGTTATACAATCAGGAGCTGCTTGGAAAAAACAAAAATACAAAGCTGAGCTCCAGACCCTGAGATGCAGGTGAAGACTCCTCATTGAACTAGGGCGGTTCTAGGATCTCTTGAAGCTATGTTGAGTTTTTTTCATGTCAGTATATCTTAGAGCTTTTTTAAATCAGAGTCTGTCAAAACCTCCAAGGGTCCATTATGACAGTTAGAAATTACCAATGAACATAGATTTCTGGTATGTCCCTTTTGTAATACTTGCTGCAGGGTTGTAGGATGAAAGTTAAGGACACTATCTCCTTAAAGCTCTCCCACATTTTCTGACTTTTCAGATAATCTTTCTCTTCTCCAAATCCCTTTATCATTTTATCTCATTTCCTCTGGCTCTTTCCATTGGCCTGACCCCTGGTTTGTTCTATAATCTGCATCCTTCCCTTCTCATCCTGCCCTCAGCAGTTCCATTTCTCTCTGAAAGCCCTTTCCAGTACTAGCTTTCAGCTTTGCCAGGTATGCTTTAGGCCACTGTCAGCTTTCCTCTCACTCAAGGCTCATCTTTTTCCCCACTCCCCATGTCTTCCCCCCTCCCCTATCTAGTACCATGAGCTGCTATAAATTTTCACATATATTTTCTTCCTTCACGAGCTTCTTCAACATACAAGCTGCAATTTCTTCCCTTTTCCGTATTACCAATAATGTCTATTTCCTCTTCCCAGGTTGCATGCACCCAGCAGATGTTATCTTCACCTACTTAAAACTATTTCTCTCCTGAATTATGCTTCATCTTTTTTATTCCGTGGTGATCTTTGAGATCATCAGTTCTTTTGAACCTCTCCTTTATAGCCCTGCTGTGTTCTGCAATTCCAGTTTTATTTAATGAATGGAATAGTGTACCATTCATGCTTCAGTGACCTCAGCTCTATTCAATAACACCATTTCCAATGAAAAGTAATATTCTGAAGCATGCCCTGTATCTGCATTTTTCTTTAAATATCTCAGCTGCAGGGCCAAGCATGTTTTCACATTCCCTTTGATAGCAGAACAGCTTTCCCTCCCATTCCTTGTCCTATGATCTAAATGTACTCTCTCTCTTCCTCACCTTTACAAAACATTTTTTTATTTAGATATAGTTGTCCTTGGACAAAGGTGTCCCAACAAACATCAAATTATATACAAGTCACACCAGCAAAAGCATGAAAATAAAGCAGACAAATCCCTGCTTACTTAGATACATTAAAAAACAAAACAAACAAACAAACAAAAAGCAGCAAACCAAAGAGCCACTGCAACCCATGTATCAGCTCCTTCTGAAGTCCTCTCTCATTTGCAGTGGTAAAATATCTTGCAGTAGCTTTCAAAAGGTAAACAGAGTGCTGCAGTAATATATTCTTTCCCTCCTTTGGCGGAATTATTTTTTCAATAACTGTTGTTTGCCTGAGGAAAAAAAGCTTCATCTTTCTTCTCTGTTTAGCTCATGTGGGGCTGAATCCTGAAGTACTAGTCCCAGTGAAGTCAGTGGGAGTGCTGACTTTGTAAGAACCAGATGTGTCCCATTGAATAATTATCCAAGGCTGAATTAACTCCCAGAAGTTGTGTGTTCAGACAAGCATTTGCATCTAAGATTTTTAACCAAAGCAGGAACCCCACTCAAACAACCTTCCCCACCACCTCCCAGTAATGCTCTCACTGACCTCTTCAGATAAATATTTCTATTAAAAAAAACCCCAACCCAAACAGATAAAGATTTCAGCAAAGAGATATGATCCAATATTATTCAACAACCTTTCCCAACTGAAAGCCAGTTTGATTTTTAAGCAGAGGTCAACTGTTTTCTTCTGCTGTAGAAACACTTGCAAAAATTCCTCACTTTCTGAAGTTTTAATAAACCAAAGTATGTCAAAGGCATAGAAAGGTGGAGCTCTTATTAAATAGTATGTTATATATTATATATATAAAAACATAACATACTATTATATTATAATAATATATATAATATATAGTATATTATACCTTATTATATAGTAACCACAGCATTTAACAATTTAGCTCTTGGAGACAGACACAGTGAAGATACATTCTGTAAAAAGATAGGAGAAAATTTATTCTCCTGGTGAAATCACTGAAGATTTAGTGCCTCATTTTACTAAGAATTTAAAATTTACAACTGAATACAGTGTTAAAGCCAAGAAGCACTCTTCAAATTTTGTATGTCCTTTCTGGTAAAAAAATAGCATTAACTATGCAAAATCTGAAACAACCAGAAAATGTTTCAAAGATACTGTGACTAGAATCTTAGTGATGATGTAAATTGCTGGTAGATAATGATGCTGTTCCCATTGTCTATTCCTTGTTCTCTTATCCAACAACCCATCATAAGAACCCTGTGCTGCTGATGGGATAGGGGAGAATACGGAAAGAGGTCTAAAATACTGGAGATTCATCCAAGGAACAAAAACCCTTTTGCAGTCTTTCTGGACAAAACTCACTGTTTCCCAAAGCATGAGGCTGAGGGCTTAGTCATTTGAGATTGAACATTGGTACAATACAATTTTGCTCAGGAAAGAGGAAGTTTACACCTGAGACTGTCTTTTTCCAAGTCAGGAAGAGAAACAGGGCAAAAATATATTGTTTATTAAAAGACTCCCTCTGGGGTTGTTTCCTAAAGGAATCTGCTTGTAAATTAACATCTTTTGGCTCTGAATTGCCACTGAGCCAAACTGGATGTTGTGCTGCAAATCAGAGATTCCTCCAGTCACCACAGCTGTAGTTAAGCCGATGCCTATGCAACAGTATGAAAGAAAAAGGATATAGGGCAACAAATCTATGTTGCCAGAAGCTCCGCATGGCAAGGGAGTAAAAAAGTAATTTTTTTCTTTGCAATCAACTCTCTTTTTAATTCATTCTGTTTTCCTTGCTAAGCTCATAAAGTGCATAAGTCTGAACCTGCTACAGGTTCTGACTTGGCTTCAGCCACCTACACTGGATTCATTAAACCCAAATATTTAAGACCATAGAAAACGTGGGAAAGCTCAAACTTATGAATGTGTTTATATTTGGGAGCTGTCCTGACATGTGTGTCAGGGGCCTAAGGGTATCATCCTGTCCCCCACCAGGGCTCAGGACCAACTCAGTGCTGGAATGGCCTCATCCCACCAGGGCTGAGAGGGCACCCACAGACAGGGCCTCTGCTGGGAACCAGGGAAGCTCAGGATCCTTAGGGCATCCCCCATGGCACGCAGCTCCAGGAAGGCAGATTGTGTACAGCCAAGGGGCTCAACATCTCAGGGGTTGAAAGTGCCCAAGCTCTGTGTGCAGAACATCCAGGGGCAGCAGGGCACTGCAGTGCCCTTCCTTTGAGGCCAGCCAGCTCCATCCTGCAGCTCTGTGTGGCGAGTCTGGCTGGACGTGGGACTATGACCACGTTGACCACAGCCCAGCCACCCCAGTAACCACTGCAGGCCCCAGGCTCAGCTGAAAAGGCAGCCCCTTGTACTGGATGGGACTGGAGGTCATGCCTGGTTCAATATGAAAACCCTGGCCACACCCTGCCTGCAGCGGAAGGCTGTCCGGTCAAGCTCCCCTGTTGCCTCAGTGGAAGAAGTCTTCCC
Source organism: Actenoides lindsayi (assembly GCA_025331215.1). NCBI lineage: Eukaryota > Metazoa > Chordata > Aves > Coraciiformes > Alcedinidae > Actenoides > Actenoides lindsayi. The sequence goes on along the minus strand of WTSP01025532.1, from coordinate 7,632 downwards.
ACTGGGGTGTGCTCTGTGCTGGTGTCAAGGCCCAGGGAGGCGACAATGCCAGGTCCCTGACAGCAGGATACCCATACAGGGTGTCAGGTGGAAATGTCGTACTAGAAGCTATGACAATACAATGGAGCATGGCTGCTTTTGCAATGTTTATCTGACTGAAGGGAAAAGAAAAGAGTGGGAGTGGGGTGAAAGCACGCATTGCCAAGGGATTGTTATGCAACTGCCAAAGTAGGTTGCTATTTTTAATGTCCATCACTCTGACTTTTAAAGTGTGATAACATGAGGACCCGGGGCTGCTCTTACCTTGGTGCCAATGGTGTCCATCCCCATCAGGACTTCATAACCCTCAGTAAAACCTTCTTGAGTCCCATGTTGCTTTTGAACAAAGCACAATGGCACACACACCAGCACCACAACACAGGGCTCACGCTCCATGACCTGCAGTGAGGATGCACACAGGCTAAAAGTCACTAGAGCTACCACCAACAAAGGCAGCTCAATGAAGATGACTGAACGTTTTGTACCATCAATAACCCTGCCACAGAACACTCTAACCAGTCAGTTGACTAGTAGTCTATAATTGCACTTGGATTTAAATTCACAGAACCTCTATTTTTTTCTGAAAATCTCCATAAGGAAGCTAAAATGGTAAAAAGCAGCAGAACAAACTCTGAGGGAGACTCAAATTAGTTCTGCTGACAAACCCAAGAGCTGACTACTCACAGCACTATCAGATCCTGCCATGGGAGGGAGCAGGTGGTGGTCTTCTCACATCATTAACAACACGCCTCAGTGCAATTTGTATTGGGGCAGGTGAGTTATAACTAGCACTTGGGTTTCAGATAAGACATTATTGATCTTTTTCTGGCTTACCTGAAAAGCAGATGCTAAGAGCCACACTGCCACAGAAAAGTAGCTCATCATGGAAGAATAAGGCTTTGATGTTATCCTGATCCAAATGGCATCCCAGCCACAGGGAACAGTGGAGGGGGAAGGCTAGGTGGCTGGAGGGAGTGGTCATGATTCAGGACCATTCTCCGATCACTTTCTGGGATAAGGCTGGTATAATCCAGGCCTTAATATGCAAGCTACTGGTGAAGAGTGCTATAAATATGGAACACCAAAATGTCATTTGTACAGTCACTTTAAACAGACATGTCCTAGCACTCTCTTTCTTCTGTGTAGGAAAGATAATAATCTGTTAAACTTTCTCCTGGAACCATATTTTAGCATTTTAATTATAGACCCAACACATGCACTAAACACACTCTCAGTAAAGGTCATGCCTTAATAAAGTCAGTACAGCATGCTTCTGTAACCCAGCAAGGTCACTACCTGAGAGGAATCACCAACAAGATGACTGGCTTATTGCCAGGACAACCAGCAACATTACTGGGGCCCGTTTCAGGAGGCCACTGTTGCTGTTGAGCATCAGAGAAGCATACGGAGACAATGTGCTCCACTTATCCACAGCAGTGTTCATCCACAGGAGAGTATATTAATTTAATTGTAATTATTACTTCTTTCTACTGGAGTGCTGCTACTGGTCTGAACTTTATTCACTGGGTTATTACTGGTGATGGGTGCAGTGGAGGAAACCGATGCCTTTCTTCCTCCTTTGAGCACTATCTCCCTCTGCTGTCCTGCCATAGTTCTGCACTTTTGACTCCAAAAGGTGACCTCTAAAGCATACCAAAATAAGTAGAAAACTTCGAAAAATACTTTGTAAAATTTTTGCTTAACACTACCTAGTTTCATCAGAAACACTTGAATGTCAGGAAGGGTCAGTCCCAAACACTGGAGGCTTTCCAGTGGACAATACATATATAAAGAACAACTGGGAAATGCGTTTTCTCCTTATGGAGTTGTCCAATCAGGTTTCCATTACTAGTAAGAAGTAATAAGCAGTAACAGCTTCCTCTCTGGGAGGGAAGTAACATGAATTTCTAAGCAGCAGAGATCCTCTGAAAATAAATGTATATGAAAATTGCTCTCAGCTTTTGCTTTTCGATGTAAAGAAATCACAGGGCAAAAGTCTGATCAAGGCAGAGGTAGCTCTTGTACATCCCTGTACCCATATGTGAGATACCAGAACTCAGAGGGCCATTTCTGAGGATAGTCTATGAGGTGTATGGGGATGGATAGAATCTCCAAGAAATATAAAATAAAGGCTGAATAAAGGCATTATTCTGGCAGTTTTCATTGGCATGGATGATTAAGCTTGGTGAGCTTGGTGGTCTCCATCACCACTTCAGACAGCATGCTATTATCCTCTCCAAGAGGCTCTGGGCACTTCTTTGTTTGTAAATTAGCAGAACACCTAAGTCAGTCTCAGTCTTTATAAGTAAAATGCCAATGCACTTTGGATTTTGCTTGAATTGGTATTTTTCCAATGTTTTCATGAGAAAATACAAAAGTTTATTTCCTTTTTATTTTCCTGTAGGCCCACAATGAATATAATATTTTTGAAGCACAAAGGTGAGCTCACTCTGAGTTTGCAGTGGCAATAGCTATTTTTAAGTTCTCCATGGATGAACCAAGACAATACTGTCAGGAGTGATAAAATGCTTATTAAATCATGGATTGCAAGCATGAGGCTACAGTCTTGATGGGTGCTTTTCCAAACCAAAGTAAGACAGCAATTTGCTGATTGCACTGCTTTGAATTCTTGAAGGCAGTATCTTAAGTTCTGCCGTGATTTAACAGGGGCTAAAATTTATTCTTATTTGGTTGGGAGTCTTTCAGCAAAGTCAATCTATGCGTGTGAGGGCACATTTTGCCCCATTGCTATTTAATGTACACATTACAGTTCAAATTCTTCTCTTAAATGTACTTAGTGTGAGTGACAGTGAATGATATTTTATATACACTAACAGTGGCTAAGGTGTTGAAATTTTAATTATTGCCATTTTTATTAATGTTGAAAAAGGAGTGTCATGTTTCTCAGACAGCACAGGATTTTTCTTTTCTATCACCTCTAAGTAGAAACATTGGGAGAATCTTCCTCCATACAGATTAGGACAGAGACTGGTGCAGAGGTTTAACGTCATTTTTATCTCTGTGCATTACTTCCTGAATCCAATTAACTAATGAAGTCTGAATGATGGGGGGGGGAAAGTAATATTTTTCTCCTTAACATTACCAGTTTGCAATAGATGAGAGCATTGAATCAGCAGTGACACTGCCCTGTTGGAGTGTCATTGTTTAGGGTCAGGGCAGTCCCTTAGACCTATAACAGACACTCTCTGTTAACCCCCCCTCCCTCCCCAAAGGGGAAGAGAAAGGGAATAAGGGAGAGAGACTTAGAGATTAGAAAAGGAAACTAGAACAGCT
>WTSP01025531.1:0-62456 GCA_025331215.1 Actenoides lindsayi | reverse complement strand
GTCCCTTCCATTTGTCTGGCAGCAAGAGAAAAGGGGATACTCTGCTTCTTGAGGATCCTCTATTTTTTACCTTTTCCTGCAGGGTGTGGCTCCACCAAGCTATCTCTCTCACACACTCCCTGATACTTCTTAACCTTTTCAATCACTCTTCCAACTCCACCACCCAGCTGAGCAGATCATTCACCTGCTCACAATGCACACAGGTGTTGTCCCCGCCATACTCTGATTCAAGTGCCAGGATCAGGCACTTCCTGCAGGAGTTCGCATATTTGTGCAGGAGCTCCATTGAAAAGAGACTGTCCCCTTCTACTTGATACCCACCCTTCAGGTATTTGCAAACAGTAATAAGATCCCCTCACAGTCTTCTCTTTTCCAGGCTAAAAATCCCCAGGGCTCTCAGCCATTCCTCATAAGAGAGTTGTTCCAGACCCCTAATCATCTTTGAAGCTCTCTGTTGGACTGTCTCAAGTATTTCCCTGTCCCTCTTGAACTGGGGAGCCCAGAAGTGAACACAATACTCCAAATGTGATCTCACTTGGGCAGAGTAGAGGGAGAGGAGAACCTCCCTTGACCCGCTGGCCACACTCTTCTTTATGCACCCCAGGATACCATTGGCCTTCCTGGCCACAAGTGCACATTCCTGTTCCATGGATAACTTATTGTCCACCAGGATGCCAAGGTCCCTCTCCATGGAGCTGCAGCAGGTCTATGTGTAACCTGTACCAGTACATGGTGTTGTTCCTCCCCAGGTGTAGAACTCTACACTTATCCTTCATTAGGTTTACCTTTGCCCAGCTCTCTAGTCTGTCCAGATCTTGCTGGATGACAGCACAGCCTTCCAGTGTATCAGCCACTCCTCCCAGTTTAGTATCATCAGCAAACTTACTGACGGTACACTGTATCTCTTCATCCAGGTCATTGATGAAGATGTTGAACAAGACTGGACCCAGAACTGACCCCTGGGGAACACCACTACTTACAGGTCACCAGCTGGACTTTTTCCTCATGGAGAGTAAAAAAAAGAGTGTTTGATTGTCCCATCAGTTACTGCTTCTAGGAGAGTCTGTGTCACAAAATGATTCCCAGTAATGTGAAGACATGAAATAATCTTTTGATATCCCAGTTACTACGACACAGCCTTTACTACTTTGAGGGGAGTATCACAGTGAAGGAGTCTCGGACATTCTGTTGTTTTACAGAAGTAATCATAAGGCTGGTAGGAGGGGCATATAAAATTTTGTTTGAAAAATTAACCATATTTGGAACTTAGAGTACTTTTTAACTATATATGGTATTAAACATGCTAAAGATAATTGTTTTCATAGAATGAACATCCTCAAACTATGTAAACCTGCTATAATGCTTCAAGAAACCTGCTCTTTAATAAACAAGAAGAAATACTGGGAAAATGCTCTGTATAAAGAAATTAGGTGACCTTTCTCATTTCTATTACATTAAAATGTAAATTAAGTTAAGTCTATAGGAATATTATTAACTTTTTCACAACATTGCTAAGTATACACAGAGTCATAGTACTTAAGAAAAAAGATGTGAACTCTGTGTAGAATGAGAAAAACACATTCAAGATCCAGTTTCTGTTTAATTTATACAGCTAAAAATGATCTACATTAAATTAATTTTTAGTAGGTTAGATAACAACTTAGACGTGAGAGAAACTAAAGCAAAGGCATGGTTTTGTTGCTGGTTTTTTTTGTTTTTTTTTTTATTTGCCTCTTCCCAATTTTTTTTCCCGACCTATTTTCTAATAAGGTGGTGAAGACATCCAAGAGGTGAACAAATTACTTTTTTCTACAATGTGTCTAAAATCTGTTTTTATAAATTACTGTTTCAGGATATGGTGTAAGGAGGTGAGCTCAGGTTTTTCTTCATCTGAATCCAAACTGATTCTGGAAACAGAGAACTAACCTACCCGTGGTTTGTGACGTTAAACAAATGTGTAATTTACCCAACTTCAGTGTGATTTATAGTTTGAAACTCATTCGGTCTGTAGGCCAAAACTTTACTTTAGAGAAACTAATAAATATACATTATGTTTTGGCATTTTCAGAGCTTTGTGTGGCAAATGTAACTGAAGGAGTTTGCATGAGTCAGGAAAACCTGATGGACAAATAACTAAGCTTATTTAAATGTGCAGTATTTTAACAGTAACTATTCTTTCACTGTTCTTTAGTAAGCTAAAGTAAAACCACGGAAGACATAACCTTTGCTGATCATTGGTATGCACAGGTTTAAAACTGTCAGCTTGTCATGGTTCAGCCCCAGCTGACGACTGAACACCCCACAGCCGCTTGCTTACCACCCCCCAAGGGGGATGCTGGAGAGAATCTGAAGGGCAAAAGTGAGGAAACTTGTGGGTTGAGATAAAGACAGTTTAATAGGCAAAGCAAAAGCGGTGCACGCAAGCAAAGTGAGACAAGGGATTCATCCATCACTTCCCATTGGCAGGCGGGTGTTCAGCCATCTCCAGGAGACCAGGGCTCCATCATGCCTAATGGTTACTTAGAAAGACGGATGCTGTAACTTTGAACATCCCTCCTTCCTTCTTCCCCCAGCTTAGTATGCCAAGCATGATGTCATATGGTCTGGGTTAGCTTTTTGGTCAGATGAGGTCAGCTGTCCTGGCTGTGTCCCTTCCCAACTTCTTGTGCACTCCCAGCCTACTCACTGGTGGGGTGGTGTGAGAAACAGAAAAGGCCTTGACTCTGTGCAAGCACTGCTCAGCAATAATGGAAACATCCCTGTGTTACCAGCTCTGTTTCCAGCGTAAATCCAAAGCACAGCCCCATACCAGCTACTCTGAAAAAAATTAATTCTATCCCAGCCAAAACCAGCACACAGCTACACTCAGTGCTTGTGTTCATGAGATTAAACTTTGACTTGCACCAGTCAAAAAAAATTGCACCAGCCTTTCTGTTGATCTGCCATTTGTTCCCTCACTTTATGCAGGAAGCTTAGTTATTTTTTGGGGGCATGAACACTGAGCTTGCAGATTGACTTATTTATCTGTGTAAAATACACATCAGTTAATGACATTGCACAGAGGTGTTTGACTTAGCTGACCTGGTTTAGCATAAAAAATGTGTAGTTGAAGGTTCTTTGGTCTACTGTTCATTTGCTGGGTAGGAGAGTTGATTTTTATTGTGCTTTTAATTTGTTGCGAATTAGAAGAACAAAGTTAAAGCTCATTGGATCATCATTTAATATTTTGTTCGTGCATTTAGGAAAAGATTGAAGGTATTCCATTAGATCTGCTTGCAGCAGGTTTGGCATTAGAATTCCACAGAAGGGTGACAAAATGTTCAGTTGAAAGAGTACTTCATCCAGCCTTTGAATAGGAAGAGATTGTAGGGAAAGGGTGTGGGATTTTTTGTTTGATTGTTTTTGTTTTGTTTTTGTTTTAATTTATTTGGTTTTTTGTTTGTTGTTTGTTTTTGTTTTGCTTTGCTTCGTTCGTTTGTTTTTCTCCTCTTGTTGGAAAGACTGGTGTTTGTTTAACAATATCATCTCTTCTGGTTTTTATTTCTGATCAAGGATGTGTTGCAATTTGAGGAGACGATCCTTCATTTGATAAATGTCAGCATTTAAAGACCTGAAGATGTTTTAACTAACAGCCTTCTGTTAGTAAACATCATAGCTCTCGGACCTAGAGAATAGTCACACTTTAAAAATAATTTATTATTTTGCAGATTGCAGAAGTATTCTCTCACAATATATAGATGCTGGGGTTTTTTTGTCTTTAAGCTGGTGTTCTTAACAAAATGTGGAAGCATTTATGCAGAATAGCTAATGCAAATTATGACTTATAAATTATGTACCAATTCTTAAGGCATCAAAGCAATGGGGAAGTGTAACATTTATCCAAATTTGGGGTTTGGCACATGTCACTATCATGTGGGCACGTATCTGTGGATATTTAACTATAACAGATTAAATAGATCACCACACAGGACATGTGTGTTGCTGTGTGTTTTTGATACAGTGGGCAAGAATGGGAGCAGTAATTTGTGGATTAGTATAGTCTGTGTGAGATCATCTCTTTAAAGAAAATGCCTCCTAAATCTACTGCCAAAGTAGAAAAAAAAGAAAGGAAAATACTTAGTTACTTAAACCTGCCTGGTCTAGAGATGGATTCTTCCTCTCCCACATTTGAATTATATTATGGGTGAGGCATTTCCTGTGGCTGCTTTATAACAAGGATATGAGGAAATTATCAGCTAATGAGCAGTGTAGACTGCTTCAAGCCGGCTCAGGTAACTGTCCAGCTGATGACCACCTTCATCTTATTTCATTCTGACTTTTAAAAAAGCTGGTGCTTTAGCCAACCGCATTGGCTAAAGTAATATTTTGGAGGTTATCAATCAAGGCAGAGCTGGCTATGTGTATGAATTCCTCTGTATAGTGTAATGTGGATTAGATAACTTCATTTGACTGGTGCTACTAAATATATCAAATATCCAAACAGCTCTTGTCATTTAAAAAAAAAAAAAGTGTTTTATGAGCATTTAAAATCTTTTAGAAGTACATATTCACAGTAATCTAGTTGTCAAAGCTGCAGGGGTATAATTTGTTTCAGATGTTCCACAGTTACAAGCATGACTGTGCTCTTATAAAAGTATTGTTCTGAGTTAACACACAGGAAACATTGACAGGACAGAAACTTATTTTCCAAGCAAAGCCATCTTGAAAATACAAAAGAGAATGTGTGAGTCCATTCAACCGTGGAGTAAAGTGACTGCTGGAGTAATTTGGATACTTGTAGGATGGGATATGAGAGCATGGCGCATAGGCATTGGCCTGTAGCTAATGAGCCCAGCTGCAGCTTAACTGACTCCTGGAGAGTCATTTCTGTGCATTTGCACTGTGCTCTTCCATGTCTGATTAGTGGGTGGTTTACATGGCACAAGTGTAGTACCACATTGGATACTTGCAGTGGTCACTGTCTCACCTGAACAGATGCTTCCACAAAGCTGACAAACTTCTAGAAACATTTCTGAGTGGCTCTTTTGGAGTCAGATCATATCTGATCAGGCTTACTAGTTGTGTTGTTATATTTGTATGAGAAAGCAATGGAAGAACTGGTTTTGTTTCACAAAAGATGAGTTGTTTTTTTTTAGTATGGAGGTAATTTATGACAGGTGTTTGGGGTGTGCTTTTTTCTTCTTTTTGCGACCAGTGTGCTTCAGGGTAACGGGGATGAACCAAAGATGACCTCATAGCATTAGTATTGTAACTGGAAGCTGATATTTCCTCCTCTTGTGTGGATGTGGCTGCTTGAATAGACAGAGGGCTAATCTGGAAGCTGTAAAGGAGTGGTAGACATGAATCCCTTGCAAGACAGATGTTGAAGTCTTAGGGCAAAGTGCTGGTTGTCTTCTGTTAAGAAAAAGAAAGGAAACCACCAATGCACTCATGTGCTCCCCCACATCCTTGCCTTTCCCTTCTAAGGTCCTACCTGGTGCTTCTTTGTGGTTAGGACAGGCACGTAATCTGCCAGTGTAATTCCCAGTGAATGGCAGTTGTGCAGGCTTGCTTCTCTGAGTTTGAGACAGGAGAGCCAGGTTGCTGTGGAGAACCTGCATCTGTTTATGAATATAAGCGCATTGGTTTGGGTTTAGTGGGCCAAGCTCACTCATAAGATGCAATTGCCTGTACTAGGAACACATACTGGTTAGTCAGGTGTTACTGCTATCAAGAGGAAAAAGTAATATAAATCACAATCAGGAAAAGAACTCTGTGCTCTCTATCTCTCTGAGTGTTTCTGTGATAACATACTGGGGCTCTAGAAGGGTGGCATCTATTCACCTCAGAGCAGTTCCTTTTCTTTCCTATAGATGCCTTGTTTTCTTCTTTGGTGATACACTGCAAATGTGGCTTTATGTCTCATACCCTCATTTTGACATACAGCATCAACCTCTGCAATTTCATTCCAAGCCTGGTTTTTGTCAGACTTTCCACTTGACTCCTTATCAGATGGAAAGTGGTTGTCCTATTAGACATAGCTGGTGATTGCATGTCCTCCTTTGACTTGCACAGGAGTCTGTTGCTTCCACTTCCTTCAGAGGACAATAGCATCACAGTATGCTTTGGGTTGAAAGGGACCTTTAAAGTCCATCTAGTCCAACCGCCCCTGCAATGAGCAGGGACATCTTCAACTAGATCAGTTTGCTCAGAGCCCTGTCCAATCTGACCTTGAATGTTTCCAGAGATAGGGCATCTGCCACCTCTCTGGGCAACCTGTGCCAGTGTTTCACCACTCTCAGTGTAAAAAATTTCTTCCTTGTGTCTTGTCTTTGACTTTAAAACCATTAGCCCTTGTACTGTTGCAGGAGAGCAGTGTATTATGTTCCACTTCATTTGGACATGTGCTGCTGTGCAGGTGTGATTGGGTGTGTACCAGAATAGATGTATCTTCTGCATTTGCTGCCAAACTTTGAGATGCAAGTTCATGGGGGGAGTTTGACAAGATGTGTTGAGCATAGTTGAGAACATCTCATTTTTATGCCTGTTGACTTGCATTTGTCTTTTTTTAAAAACAAAAAATACCTTGCTGTCTCATGTTTGTTCTATGGTCAACTCTCTACAGTTCCTTGGACTTAAGCTGTAATATGTTGTCTCCAGAATAAGTGTGCAAATAAGGAGTGCTGATATGTAAGGTGTAACAAGTGATTTAGGATGATACTGAGGACAGTTCTAGCGCAGTTTCTGAGGGCTGTGCTTTTCCACTTCAGTAGTAGCATTGAAAACGTGAGCTTATGGCACATTCTGTGTGTTTTCTGTCTCAGGACTGGTGGATCTATGTCAGCCAGATACTTTCCTCTTCACCTCTATCCTCTATGCTATTTTGCAAAGGATCACGACACTCCTAAATTGATTTTTATGTCGATGGCATCAAAAAGTGATGCTTATTGTGCAGCATTGGATAGCAAAATCTATGTGCAAGTTAGACCATGACCAGCAATTATTCCTTCAAGAGGGAGCTGGGACTGCCATGTTGAACAAATACAGAAACTGCAAGGGAAGAGTTTGCATCTGTGGAAGGGAGCTGCTGTAGGCATGGCATGGCTTGAAACTGTTTTAAAGGTTTGATTAACTTGGCTAGGAGGCTATAAAGTGAAATGCAGTGATAAGAAGGAGTTAGATATCCAAAGTGCTTGTAAAACAACTTTATCTAAGGGACTTGTATAACCTCCAGAAGAAAGGATGGGGAACTTTGGAGCTGTCTGATTGCTCTTTGGCCAGCTGGCGTGGAGGCAAAGCATCAGGCTTTAAGCAGTTTTATTGCAGAGCTTCTGAGTGGCTATTCAGTGAGGACACAGGCTTTGGACTTTTATAGAAATACGTAAAATAGTAGCAGAAGTCTGTTTAGGTTAACACAACACCTTTTTTTTGCTATTATATTTTAACAATTCATAGAGGTGCATATGCTTTCTTAAAATAAAATTAAATATATTTATCTTAAGTCCATTTAAGTTGCTACTTGGTTATATTTAAAAATGAAAAAGGTATGCCCCTAACTGTTCTGCCCATACTTGCATTTGAGTGTGCTAGGTACATGAATATGTGGCAGATTTCAGCTATATACAGAGATGGATGAAAACATACATTTTATTTTTAAGCACTGTTTATTTGAAAAATAAATACACTTGATGTGTATTTTTTTTTTGTGTAAGTGCCTTTAAAGTCTGTTTCCTTTGGGAATGAGGATTACATATTTTCTGTATCTCTCAACAGGAGGATGTATCGGGCTGGCTGGTACCAGGAGAAGGGTACACACCTGAACCAATGGAATTTCATCACCTAAATGAGATAGACATTAAGCTTCAAGTTCTACTGACTGATGGGGATTTTTCAGTGATTTCCAGCTCTTGCTCAAAACCTCCAAGCCAGATTTATCAGGTATATTATAGAACAGAGCTTATGTTGCAGATTTCTTCTTTGAAGTGTGTGTTAAGACCTGATGTAAATGAAAATACAGCATACATTGGTATTTGTATTTTTTGCATTTTTCTTTAGTATCTTCTATTTGTTCTCAAAGAGTATGTGTTAAAGAATGAAGTGAAATCTTTGGCTGTGGAAATCATATGGAAAACTATTATGTTGCTCTTTCGACTGGTATATAATTTGAGGACTGTCTTGTTTTGGTTTTTTAACATTTGTTGATTCCACACTTTCAATAAGAAATTTCATATGTAGGAATTGGTAACTCAGATGGTTTCTAACTGTGTGAAGGCGTCAGTGGTTTTGGCAGCACAGTAACACATTAACCATGGCAATTCAACTTTGGGAATTAGAACTAGCTTTCTTTTTACCTCAGGATTTCAAAAGTGCCTCTTCAGTTATGATCTGAAAGAGAAAGCAATTACTAATAAGCAATCTTAAAGAATCTAGGAAATCAGTGGAAATTGTATGTCCCTTGTTTTTAATGGCCTTTGTCTTTTTCCCTTGCCAGCACTATTAAGAAGCTTTGAAGTCTTAGCCTTGAGAAATCATTGTTTGAATCTTGTACATAGAAGACATCTTATCCCATGCCGCCCCTGATATAATGGGGGTGATACAATGGAAAATGCCATAGCACCCGTTTTGCACTAATTTGCACAAGACTTGTTTACTTCTGTAAAATGTATAGTTTATAGCCAGAACAGCTATATCAGAGGCTCTGTAAGAGAGTAAGTTGGTTAAAGAGTCTTCACTTCAGAAAAGACTGAGGGGGGATCTTATAAATACTTCAAGGCTTGGTGTCAGGAGGATGGGACCAGTCTCTTTTCAGTGGTGCCCAGCAACAGCACAAGAGCAAATGCAGATTCCTGCACCTGGGAAGGAACAACAAAATGCACCAGTACAGGTTAGGAGGTGATCTGCTAGAGAGTAGCTTTGTGAAGAAAGACCTTGCAGTTCTGATAGAGAACAAGTTATCAATAGGACAACAATGTGTTCTTCTGGCCAATGAGGCCAATGGTATCCTGGGGTGTATTAAGAAGAGTGTGTCCAGCAGGTTGAGGGAGGTTCTCCTCCCCCTCTACTCTGCCCTTGTGAGGCCTCACCTGGAGTATTATGTCCAGTTCTGGGCTCCTCAGTTCAAGAGGGACAGAAATCTACTTAAGAGAGTCCAACGGAAGGCTGTGAAGATGATTAAGGGGCTAGAACACCTGCATTATGAGGAAAGGCTGAGGGACCTGGGGCTTTGTAGTCTGGAAAGGAGAAGGCTGAGAGGGGATCTAGTTAATGTCTGTAAATATGTGAGGGCTGGGTGTCAAGAAGGCAGGGACAACCTCTTTTCACTTGTGCATTGTGATAGTATGAGGGGAAATGGATTCAAGCTCGAGCACAGGAAATTCCACCTCAACATGAGGAAGAACTTCTTTACTGTAAAGGTTACAGAGCACTGGAACAGACTCTCCAGAGAAGTTGTGGAGTCTCCTTCTCTGGAGACTTTCAAGACCTGTCTGGATGCATTTCTGAGTGATCTGCTCTACTTTTGGTCCTGCTCTGGCAGGGGGGTTGGGCTTGATGATTTTTCAGAGGTCCTTTCCAACACCTAACATTCTGTGATTCTGTGACAAGAAGTAATGGACACAAACATTATGAACGTATGAAGTTCCATCTAAACATGGGGAGGAACTTCTTTACTTGGAGGGTAATGGAGCACTGGAACAGCCTGCCTGTAAAGGTGGCAGAGTCTCTGTCTCTGGAGATGTTCAAAACCTGCCTGGACATGTTCCTCTGTGACCTTCTCTAGGTGAACCTCCCTTGGCATGGGGATTAGACTAGCTGATCTCCAGAGGGCCCTTCTGACCCCTATCATTCTGTGATCATGTAACTATGTTTTCAGTTACCACTGTATGAGAAACAGCTCTTTGGCTAAAATATCTGTCAAGGCTTTTATTCCTTCTCTGAAGGGCACTTTAATGTCATTTTTGGACTTCTTTCTGGTCTTCAGGGGTTGGGTTATTTTTTCGTATTATTTTCTGTTGCACTGACAGCTCCAAAGAAGTTACATTTTGACGTTATTTACTAACTGGGACTTAATGTGTGAAACAGCGGCTCCCTCTCGTGGGTAATCACTTACATAACAGTTAACCACGAACTTGAGGTTCCTGGACCTGAGCTTTCTAATGATTGCTGGATCTTGTGTGTGCTTCAGCTTGAAGTTAGTGTGACTGCCTGTCATAATGAGCACTCTGGTAAAGTTTGTCCAAGTGGTGGTAGTTGCTTCGTTTTCAGGTAAAAGCTCAGTATTTGAATAGAAATTTGCTTTTATGTGTATGCTTATCAAAGAGTAATGCATTATCTTTTTGAATAATATTAAACTTAACAACCAAAGAGAGGCAGTTGATTCCATAAATTACCCTTCATTAGTGAACAGAAGTCGCCCTTCAACTTTGTTTTGCAGCATATAAAAGGCTTTCAGATATTATAGTTCCAGGAAACACTTGCAGGTTTCCATTTATCATTTTTTTGTTTTGTTCAGATAAACATGTGAGTCATTTTAATGAAAGCTATCAAAGAATAGGCCTATTTAAAAGTAGTTTTATCAAGTTAGAGAAAGAGCTAAACAGAATAAATATAAAAGTTGAAGTGAACAGGAGGATTTAAAATGGGTTTTAAAAGGACACTAATTGTATTAATGCAAAACTAATTAAAAAAACCCCACAAACCCTCCCACTCTGCAATTCTGTAATTCTAGAAGTGTCTTGATTTCCAGGTGCCTTCCCAGTTGACTCCAAATTCCTGTAGGTACTTACTTTCCCACTTCTCTTCTTGTCCAGAGCTGCTTCTCTCAGCAGAGGACAGAGTCTAGGGGTTGCCTTACATTCGTTGTGACCCAGACTTTAGACATGTTAAGTTCTTCATGAAGTCTGATTTGGTAGGTGGAATCTGATTGCATCTGGCACTGTAACATGAATACTCTTGTTTATGTTTACATGGAATTCCAGCTGGACTTTTTTTGGTTTTGTTATTTGTTTGTTAATTTGTTTTAGAAGTGGAGGAGAAATCAGTTGTTAACCAAAAACATAGGATTAAAGGGTAATGGTTATTTTTGTTTTGGTAGGTAAAAATCATTTTTCAATTCATACATAGCAGTAGGTCAAGTTCTAAATTTGGTTATGTGAGTTCATTCTCAACACCTTTCATTTTCAAATTCTTTTAACTGTTGCTTTTTCAAAAACAACAGGAAGTAACGTGCAGCAGTAGCTGAGAATTTTGTAACTGTTTTGAGTTTAGAGAACTTCCTGTCAGAAGGCTTGAAAAATGACGTGTTGGTTTGTTTTTTTTTTTCACAAGTAGTTGTTCTAAGTTCATTACTGTTCATGCTGTTTTCAAAACAACGTTGTTTATCACAGTGTCCTCTATTATAAACTGGAAGTTTTAATGTATTTGCTTTTTAAAAAATTTGGTATTGTTCTTGAAGGTTCTGATATCAGAAAACAGGTGGGTCACAGAGAAACATCAAAATTCTTTGTACTGTATGTCCTTTGGAACCTGGTCAAAGGTAACTGATACCTTACACAGAAAGCATGTGAAGAAATTAATTGAAAGATGCTTTTGCTAAAAGAAGATCTTGTTTTGTGGTAGATTAGCATGAGTGCCTTGTGCAAGACAAAGACAGTAAGAATTCTGGTTGTCTGCCCCTTGTTGGGTTTAATTTCAAGAGTTCAATGACAAAATTTGTGTTGCTGCTTCAGTTGGCCACAGCAACTAAACGGGGAAGTAAACCAGCTATCAGCACTGGAAGGCTATTATCCACTGTAAATCCAGTTAGAAGTGGGACACGTTTAACTTATTAATAGGGTGGATAAAATATGGGGGGATTACCTTATTTATTCACTCTCATACATGTTCTCTAAACATTGTGAGAGACGAAATGTTTGTTGGCAAGACTGGGGATCTGTAGTAGTCAAAACCAATAGTGATAACCTGGTGATTAAGTCTCAGATAAGTTTCCATTGATTTCTTTTATTCAGAGCTTCAGCTTAGATTGTATCACTACCTCTGTTATAAGTGAGGTAAATTCTGTAAACTTAATTACTAGATAAAGACTCTGGCACAGATGCTGTGGAATGCAAATTTGAATACACTGCAATATTTGTGTCATAGGAGTTAGGGTTTTTTAAAGATTGGGTTTTTCTATTAAGGTGCTAAGAGAGGTCTCTAAAAATTCCTGAACATATCGATTTTATTTTGAATGAGTCTAGTTGTTATGGGACAGCAGCCTAATTTGGAACATGGATGTCCTTTTGGAGAAGAGGCTGATTTCAGTGACATTAATCTTCTAAAAATTGCTGCTGAAATTCTTTTTGATTTCTATGAGATGTGTGATTCCCTTGTTGTCGTTGAGTAGAGAGTAATGCATTAGTGCTGGGGAACATTGACTGGGAAAAATGGTACGGTGTAAAGCATCTCCTCAGATTTTCATTTAGAATTTAAAAAGTAACTAAACCAAAATTAGCTTAGAATTGCATATCATAAAGCTGCACATTCTTTTCTTCCAAGAACTGTGTTAGATATAACTCTCAGAGTGCAAACGCTTAGTTGCCCCTGGCTCAGTGGGATAGCTGCCTCCTGCCACTGGTCGATCCTTTGGCAAGGATATAGGATCTATCCTCTGATTCTCAAATCTGTAACAACTGGCTTTAGTTATCCTGTGGTACCATAGCTGGGCTGTTACAGAGGAGCATACGGATTCATCTTTTTGTGTGACGAGTCCAGCTGGATTCAGAATGCTTTTCCATGACTAATGTTCTCTTACGTGGAAATGTTTCTCATCAGAACTGTATTTCTCTCTGAAACATTTCTTTGTTCTGGTGCCAACATTAATAAATATTTAAAAATGCTTCTGTCTTACTTAATAGTTTTGGGGAAGGACAGATTAAGTTGAATGTAATCCTGGAAGAGACAGGAAAATAGTGGGATGAAGAATATGAAGTGTAAGACTGTGTGTGATGAGTACAGTTACCAGCTTGAAAAACTGGGCAACTACCTGAAAAGAAACCAGAGTCAGTGTTTAAAGAAACAATAATATCTCTCTTCTTGTTTGTCTTACACAACATTGAAGTAATTACCTTTTTATTACCTTGATGAGTTCTTTCATACCTCATTTGCTTTCTTTTATCAGAAAAATGCACGATTTTTCAATTATTGCAGTAGGCTATAGTTAATAGTTTAAATAAATAGTCAAAATGGTAAAAAAATTTGAAGATGCACTAATGTTTCAATTAACAAACTCTTTGATAGCCTATACTCTATGGCTGTGCAAAACAGACAGGTGTCTCTATTCCAGGGCATGGTTAGAGGTAGGTTAATAAGCTGATCAGCCAGGTTTGTGTCTCAAGAAGATTATGTGACACTAGTGTCTTTCATTAGGTGGGATTTTGTTTTTATTTGCTTATAGAATTTTGGAGAAAGGGAAATGCAACAAATAATTTCAAATACAAGATATTCTATTTTGCGTTATGACTATTACAACTTTGGATGTTCCTAAGACTTTAGATCTTCCCTATCTAACAGTTTTGTTTTCTACCTAGTCTTTAAGATGTTTAGGTCTTTATTAATCTCTATTGGACTTTCACTACCTACATGTGCTATATAACTGAAATATTAAATGTTTTGAAGCATTTGAAACATTGACAATAAAATGTTTGCTGTTATATAATACTTCCTATATTTATTTCATGATATCTTGATGAAAATATAAAAAAATTAGTAAGTGGGTAAAAGTCTTAACTTTTCTCATATAGTGTGAGTTCTGATCTCGACTGTATTCAGGACTGTTACAAACTTCAGAATCTGATTCAAAGCTACTGAAGAATGTTAGAAGGCCTAACCCAAATCTTTTATATTGGTTGTGCATCTAACTCCAACTTACAGAGAGGGTTATTTCTCATTTACCATAATATCTAGAAAAAAAGCTCTACAGTCATTTTGGTTCAGTTCTTCCTTTCCTTTCTGGCCTAATTCTGATCCAAATATGGCTAATAGGAGCAAGCTTTGAGCCCCTCATTCAGTCTCCCCAGTCCTCAGTGCATTTTTATTGTTGTAGTAGAATTTAAGCACCAAAGTGTTATTTCTGGAGGCTGAGAAGTTCCTCTTAAAATACAAAGGGGAAGAATTATTTTGTTGAGATAAATCCACTTTATTGAGATAAATCCAGCCTGAGGTTTAGCTTTTGTATTTGAAAATGTGCATAATGAAATTATGCATTTGCCAAATTTGAAATCCGCATATTATTTGAAACATTTCAGTGTTTTCCTGACAGAAATTAAAAGAACATTTGTCTGACTTTGAAGCAATATAAAGTCCAATGTTTAATTTCTACTTATCCTTCCTTTTACCAGGAGTCTCTGGTTTATGCAAACAGAAGCCTAGAAGCAGTTCCGGGTGAAAAGGTTCTGCGAGACAATAAGGAACAACGTGATCAACAAAATCGTCTGAAAGAAATAGATCATCAGCTGAAATGCCTAGAGAGAAATCTTGTAAGTCTCCTATTTTTGTCGTATTTTTTTCCCACTGAGTTTGAAAACTGTGAAACTCATTACATTCCACATGTCTTAAAAGAAAATCCAGTTCTGCAACCTTGTGTAAACTCCTGAAGGAATTCCCAAAGGAATATACAAGCAAAAGTCTCAGAAACATATTTTTCAGTAATGCATGTTTCCCTTTACTGTAGTGTCTTTTAAGTGAAAGAAATTATTCTCCTCTCTTCTTTCCCAGAGGGGAATAACGTAAACAATCATACATAAATATATCCTAAAAGGATTTTTTTTACGGCTCATATAATTCAGTGTTCTTTGAAGGACCATGTCTGGTGGGAATGTTGTAAACACTAAATTATTGTATTTAGTTTTGATGAATTAATTTAGTGTATTTTTTTACATAATTTCCATTTAATACATTAATTTCACAGGTGTAAGGTCCTTTAAAATTGGAGCATATAAGTAAAATGGTAGGAAAAACTCATTACTGTTTTGGAATAAATGCATCACATCTCATTACCACTTCGAGTAAAAGCGAGTAGGGCAGAGGCAAGTTAAAGTCCAAAAGGATCCTGTTATTAACCTAATAGGCAGAAATCATGTTTATTTCTAAGTCATGGAGCCAGGACTGACAAACCAAAACTTATATGCCTCTCTCAAGTAATATAATACTATTTTCTTTCAGTGAGTATAATTTATTACATTGCTCTCAAGTTACAATAAGGAAATTTAACTAAAAAATAGTTACAGGGGAACCTCGAGGACTTCAGGGAACTTTTTACTGATTTTTAAATATACATCATAACTGTGCTGTTTGGTCTGTGCTGAAAGAACTACAAAGCAGCCTATACAGAAGAGAATGAGAGAGAAAATAAATAAAACATGAAAAAGCTCAGATGAATTCAGAAGGAGAGTCCTAAGATGATACAGTTGTTGTGGTTTTTTGGTCTGAAAGTCAATGTTGGTATTTGGTTTAATGTTGGATCTCATAGATGTTCTTCAGACCACAGGAAGAAAATCTCTTGCCTTTTTTTAATTTTTAGTAACTTTGTACAAAACTTTGGTTTGCTTTGTTCAGGTGAAGTCAGGAATGAAACTGCTGAAGGCTCAAAAGGTCATTACTGCATCACTGAGCTGGCAGTAGTGGTTAAAACCTGTAAATACGTGGATATTTTTAAGATGTTAACATCTTTGTTTAGTGTTAATTCAATGCTTTAAGAATGCTTTTTTTTCCTCTATAGAATGTGCTATGTGGAGAAGACCAACTAGTATAGTAGTGTTTGAGAGACTGAGGTGAGATGATGGCTTCCATGGGTAACCTGACGAAGCTGGATTTTTACTAGGAAACCCCAAGTATTTTAGTACATTAGCATCAGGCTTCAGTATAAGTAATTGACATAAAAGACGTGTGCAAGTGAAGAGGGTGGTGACTGTGAATAGTGAGCATGGATTTACAGAGGGTAAGTTATGCTTGACTAACCTGAACTGCCACCGGTGAAATGACTAGATCTGATTTGTAAGCTGGAGAGAAGGGCTGCTGCTCACTGTGAGGGAGGCTGGAGGAGTGGGCTGACAGGAACTGTATGAAATTCGTAAAGGACAAATGCAGGGTTGTGCATTAGAGAGGAGTAACTCCCTCTAATAGTGCAAGGTGGAGCCAGGCTGGCCAGGGAGCAGCCCTGCTGTAAAGGACTTCGCATCACTGCAGACAGTAGACTACCTGTGAGCCAGCAGCGAGTGATGAAGGTTAACAGCCTACTTGGCTGTATCAACATGAGCAGAGCTGATACATTAAGGGTACTCATTAGACTGTGACTTAAGAATATTGCATCTAGTTTTGGGCTCCCTAGTACAGAAAGGTGTTGACACACTTCTGACCATGTTCGGTAGAGATGAAGCAAGGCAGCAAGTTCAGCCACCAAGATGATTTGGGTCAAAAGCATTTGACCTGAGAAACTGAGGAGTGTTGGTTTGTTTAAGCTGGAGAAGAGATTGCTCAGGTGGACCTAACAGTAGCTTTCTAAAAGCAAAGAGGACCTTCCAGAGGAGACAGAGCTGTAGTGTCTTTACTGAGTTACATATTAGGAGACAATATTTGTAAAATGAAATGGGGGGTCTCCAGAAGGTTTCTTGGAGACATTTTGAGAACTCCGTCCTTGAAAATTTTGCAGACCTTGCAGACCTTACAGAGCTGTAAGGCATTTGATCTGATCTCACAGCTCACTTTACTTCGAACAGTTTGGACTAGAGACCTCCTGACACCCTCCCTCTCCAGTCTAATGATTTTTCCATTCTAAAAGGAAAAGGATCAATAATTTTTATGTATTTCTCAGGTGGTAATCTTTCTTTATTGCCACCACATTGAAGGAAAATGTATGAGGGGCAGTGGTTTTAACCCAGAGAAGGGTAGACTTAAATTGGACATTAGGATGAAATTCTTTACTATGAAGGTGGTGGAACACTGGAACAGGTTGCCCAAGGAGGTGGTGGAGGACCCATTCCTGGAGACGTACAAGGTCAGGCTTGATGGGGCTCTGAGCAACCTGATCTAGTTAAAGATGTCCCTGCTTACTGCAGGAGGTGGACACGTGACTAGATGATGTTTAAAGGTCCCTTCCAACACAAACCATTCTATGATTCTATAAAAAATAGTAATGTAAAAAATAAGGAAGTGCATCTGGTAACTGTATGATAGTCTAGAGCAGGCCTGGGAAATGCAGTAGGCTGCTGACTCATTCCATAGCTGCGTGTTGCAGAATTTTTTTTCTTGTGTATAGCTGATTTTGGTGTTTTTTCACATAGTCGTGGAAACATAAATGCATTAATTTGTTGTTTCAGACCAAAATCCATGTACTCTACTTTTGGCTTGTGGAGGTCTTTATTCATCAGTAGGCTTACCTTCAGCAGTCATCAGAGTTAGGTCAAGTACTATTCCACTTACCTTTTATTGTCCGCCCCAAAGTGATCTCCAGTGTGGACAAAAAGTTTTGTGATTCAAATAACAGCATAACCACAGTGGTATAATCTCAGCTACTGATAGCACTTTTGCTACAGCTGCAAAAACTTCAGCCACTATCTGCATGTGCAGGGTTTATGCTGACAGTGCTGGAACTGCAGAGCCAGCATGATTAGACTTCTATCAGGTTCAAAATTAGTTTGGATACAACTCCATGCAGACCAGTCTTTGGGGAAAAAAAATAAAAATGCTAATTGGCACAGTCTTCCTTATGTTAATTAATTTTACATACTTAAGGCATATGGGAGCAAAGACTTCAGACAAGGAGACAGCGATTGCTTTGAGACTGTTCACTTGTGTGTGTCTGTGTGTGACTACAGTAAGGCAACAAATTTAGCTCTAATCTATTCACAGTACCAAAATAGTAGACCTTCGTTTCAACACGCTGCTCTAGTATGTTAGACAGTTAAAAGACAGGAGGCAAATAACTGGAGGAATTCTGTGGAAATTAAGAATAGGTTAATGGGTAAACAGATAAAATAAATCTGCGCATTGTTATCTTTTCCTAGTCATTGACCTTTGTATCACTTTTTGTCCTTACTGACCTTGTTTGTGAGGGAAACACAATCTGAGGAAGTGCGTCTGGGAACTGTGTGATAGTCTAGAGCAGGCCTGGGAAATGCAGTGGGCTGCAGACTCATTCAGATGTTTTGTATATAAACGCATTGGTTCCAAGTCTTAGTTGGGTTATAGCAGTATTGTTTGGTATCACATTACACACAGAGCCTTGCAACATACCACACGTTTTTCCTTGTCTAGATTATGTGTATTTAGCATGCTAAATCCATAGACGGTAATGTTAATTTTCAGTGTTTCTAAACACAGAATACATCCTCTATATCGCTGTGTCACTCATGGCCAGACTAGGCCATGCTCTGTGCTATGTAGAACCTGGTCAGGCTTCTTCAGGGGGACATACTTTGTCTTCTTATCAGTTGCTGCTCTGTAGTGGGACTGAGATCACAGCATATGGATATGAAGTATTTGTGTATTAGGTCCTCTGCGAGATACTCTGATTGCCAGTGTAAATAAAGGTGTATTCAACTCTGAATGAAAGTAGCTTTTTCCTTTTAACAATAAAGTAAAATATATAGAAAATGTACACCTTTTTTTTTTTTTTTTTGGTGAGGACAAAGAACAGCCTTCAGAAAATACTGCCTTTTTTAATTTTAGTTTTGTGTCCTTGATACCTTCTAATCTTATTTCTGGAAAATGCAGTTTTTACTAGAGAAGACTGGACAAAGCAGCATGGTATCACCTTCTGGTGCATACTTAATAGAATAAAATTTTTCTTTCTTGCTGTGGGAATGTTTAAAAATCAGCTAACTGATGCAGTGTGGATTGGGTGCCTTGTTTCTATACTAAAGGAATATTTTGGCCATTGATTCAGTAACAATATTATCAGCAAAACTTCTTTCTGCTGGGAAACTGCTAAACTGAATGCTTGGTTTGAGGGGGGAGTGCACAGGTGACGAGTTTCCAGAAAAATTTAATTATTTCTGAAAATACTGTTCATTATTCAATAGGTGGCACTCTTCACTGTATGTTAGAGGAAGAATACCTAGGCATGGTATTATTATGGGTGAAAATGTCATTTCTCTGGTATAAAACACAGGTTGTGAGAGATAACCTCTCGCTTTTGGCAAGATTCCAGGTGTGCAGCTTTTAACATGCAGTTATTTTTCTAGCTTAATTAAATTGTCTGATTAAAATTCACATTGTATTTAAATATCCCCTTTACTCTTTCCTAACCATTGTAATTCACGGAATAAAATTGGAAATAAATTCTTTGTTCTGAGTAGATGAGGTGATTTGTCAGCAGTTAGGAATGTTCTTTCTGAATGCATGGTTATATTGGGCTTTATAATTTTAAAATACAGTGTTTTACAATTTTAAAAGTTATTTTTCAGACATTAAATATGTATTCTTAAAAATCTCTCAGATAAAATATTTTCTTCTTCTGTTTCTTTTGTTTATTTTTGTTTCCTATGTGGAAATTATGGCTAGTTTAAGCAGAATTTAGCTCTGTGCTTTTGGGAGTAACTTACAGTTGGCATAAAAGTAATCTTTTTTTTTTTCCCTTCCCCTTGTATGGTAGAATGCTGTATTTCTGCCACTACTGCAAAATGAATTATTCAAATGTATTCATATAATGGTAGCTTTACTCTTTCTTTTCAAGGGGGAGGAATACATCATGTTTTTGGAGCAGGCTATTTAGTCGGTGCTGGCTTCTGAAATTTTAGCATGTATGGATTCCTCCAGTACGCTTTACCTTGTGAGAGACTTCATGGTTTCAGCTAAGCCTGGAACTGAGTACACAAAACAAGGCTGGAAGATAAGGTTTAACATACTTTACAATCGACATAAACCCCAGAAAATCTGCTAAGTATTATGCTTGAAGTAATGAAACTAAGGACGTTGGAGTCTGAGTTCTTCCTTTATTTTGAAAAAATTGTCCCCAGTGAACTAATATACCAAAGAATGTATTGTATGCATTGTTGAAATGCATTGTGAAATTTCAGTCTGACTGAAATGTATCTCTACTATGGTTTCTGGGCCCTTGCTGAATTTCTTTTACGTTTTAGTTTGACCTTAGTTCACTTGTTCTTCATTTGAAACCATGGCTGACTCTCTCCACATTCTTTCATCTTTCAGTTTCCTGGAAACCATTGAGCTTATCTTTGTTTTGTGAATTGCATTGTTAACTTCTGCTTCAAAAAAAAACGTTCAGCTGCCAAGTGCATGTTGCTGAGCATTAATGAAAATAATTTTATATAGAAAGAATAATAAATGTAGTTATTTTTTCAATTGTGGCTTCTACTAGTTGGCCATTTGTGATAATCCAGTAGCATGTTTGATGATGTGTTGAATTTCTTTGTGGCAGGAGGTTTAAGTGCACATTCAAGCAAGCTGTTAAGTTAGTTAGTTTCACCTTTGCTGGCTGTATCTGTGTTTATTTCAAATGTCTTAATCTGGAAGCTGATTCTTCCCTGCCACAATCTAGCCACAGGTGCCTCTTTGGGGTTTTGGTTTAAATACATAAATTAAAAAAATATTTCAAATACATGTTGAATATATATGCATATAAGTATATGTACACGCATAGGTATAAATAGTGTTACCTCTTAGCATGACTAAGGTACTGATACCTACTTGAAAAATAAAGTCTGCTTACTTGCAGTCAGTACTTTTAGAACACAAGCTATATCTAGTTTGTTTGGTCTTAAATTTAAATTTATCATCGGATGTCTGTACCTCTCTAGGAATTATTTTTTCACAAGTTTATGCAATTTGCTGGCCATACACAATATCTGATTGTTAATTATTGGGGTTTTTTTTAAATATAAAATAATATGAAGATGAACATACTCTGTTATCTGAATAGCTGAACTTTGCAGGAAGGCGAGCAATTGGTGTGGATGGTACAAACAAACATGCAAAAATAGTAAATATATAAATGCTGTCAAGAGCTTTGATTACCTGCATTAGCTTACTCCAAAAGTCATGATTCTTACCATCTCTATGCAGAATAATGTATATCTGTGGGGAAGGAGACCTCACGATAAAATTTGTTATTGTTTACTACTGGAGAAAAATCTTGCAAACCATTTTATGGTTTAACCTGCCTCATGATCCTGAGGGGGTTTGTTGTTATGCCTAATTTTATTTCATCTTTTTCTCTGAAACTGATTAAAGTCAGTGCACCTGATCCAGACTCTCTATTTAGGCACCTTCCAGAAAAGGAGAATAACTTGTTCTGACATCTACCTCGATTCCTTTCTTCCCCTTTAAAGGAGGGAAAATGACAAGGTAAAGCCCTACCATATTTTTGGAGAGTAAGTTGTCAACTAGGCAACCCTGTAATACGGTTTTCAATCACAGTGTCTGCGGAAATTAATTGGTAGTATGTTTGACCACAGGAACATAGCCGTATTTTTTTACTACTTTGTGCATTGGTGGTCCTTCTAGGTTCTTCCAATACCTGTGCAGCATGTTATTAATAGCAAATATCTTTATTTCAATTCACATAGTATCATGTAGTGGCTGGTTTCTGAATAAGTATATACTTGTCCATAAAAGTAGAACTTGTTTAACGATACATTTTCATAACACGTATTTCATTGCACCAAATAAATGGAAGAAGGACAACTTATCTAAATAAGATTGTGATGTACCAGTTTCTGCACGATTCCTTTAGAAAGTATCTACCAGGTTCTAAAGTTCCTTGCCAGGTTGTTGCCAAGCTTCTAACAGATATTGTTTGTTAAAGTTTTACAATAATTCTTTCTCATTATGTGATTGTACAAAATTGTTTCAGAAAGAAATCTAGTAGCATTCCCACTTGGGAGAAAATATTAGTTGAAAAACCTTATTTTCTTCATTTAACAGCTACTACACACATGAAGAGAGCCATAAGATTAATAGCAGATTGATAAAAATTAAATATTTCACTCATATGATTAAAATGTATTTCCTATTTATTGAATGTTTTTCACAGTACTGTGGACAAGAATGAAGCAGCTGCTAGAGGTATTTATAATAAATGAAGTTTGAAAACTATGATTGCATAAAGACTTAGTAGAATTCAATATTTTTGTGTAAGTGTTAATTTTTCAATACAGTCAATGTATTTCAATATTTTTTGTATAAGTGTTAATTTTTCAATATTAAATTATATTAAAATACTAATCAGCTAAAATTGTAATGATGCTTGTAGTTTAGATGGAAAATTAAGATATTTACATAGGAACTGGAGCCTGTTAGACTGAACTACATCTATATGATGGTAAGTAACATTACCAGCTTGCATTATAAGTATTCGTTATGCATTGGTACTGTGTATGAGAAACCAAGGCTGGAGTTTGATACCTGCAGTGAAGCTTGTTTTAAAGGTAGATATCCAGATTTCTCTGGGACAGAATCATGGGCCAGCTGTGGTCTGCAGGCCATTAGCAGTTTGGAGTCAACCAACTCAGAGCAGCTGACCTGAGTTGGCTACAGGTGTATCCCATACCATAAAGGGGGAAATGTGGTAAAGAGGGGCCCTCCTGTTAACCCTGCTGCTGAGGACTTCCTTCTTGTTTGTTGTGACCACTGTACATTTGATGGCTTAAGTTTGTTTACTTAATTCTGTCATTGGTATTAGTGTCGCTGTTTCATTATATCTGTTCTCATTTCATCCCACAGGTCTCCTCTCCTTTTCCCAATCCATCTTCTTGGATGGGGAGGGTTCATTAGGTGGTAGAGCAACTGCTGTAATTTAGCCCTGGATATAGGCTAAATGTAGATGCCAGAGAAGAATCATCAAATTCTCTGTTAATTCAATGTACTGATCCTCCTCCCAAAATGTAGAGAGTTTCTAGTTAAGATGACAACTCTGCTAATCAGTTGCCTTGGAATGTGTAGGAGGAAACTGTGAAGCATCTTCTTTCAGCTAATTTTGAACAAAGTAAGCCTTTTGTCCTTGTTTGTTTGATTGTTTGTTTTTCTAGGGGGTGTGTGCGCGCGCGCCTTGGTTGGTTTGTTTTCTTCTCTAACCACTCTGTTTGTTCCCATTCTCTTTCCCCTCCAATATCTTGTATATTATCTCATTTTCTTCTGTAGAGTTGAGCTTTCTCACCTTTTCTTTCCTATACATTACAGTGTTTGCCATATTAATAAACAAAGCATCTTTGACTACCCACCCATCTCTAAATTCATGTAGTACAATTTATAGACATTGTTTGATCTTCAGTTTTATGTCTCTAACATGATTTCAATTTACTGTAACTGAACTACTTTCTTAAATGTCTTTATAAATGATGTTTGACACCATCAAACATTCTTACTGGAAATATGTTTTGTCTTAGATGATGCAGAATTCATGAAAACTGATTTGGTTCTCTTCTCTTATTATTCTTTCACTATATCCTTTGTCACACTCCCTGCCCTCTCTGACCTCAACAAATAGGATATAACAGTGTTCTTGTATTTACTTACTACTTTTTTTTCTATGCCATGCATTTTTCTGCCCCCTGACCTCTTCCCACCATCATGTCTAAACCAGGTTGCATGTATCCACTTGCACCGAGTGGCCCTTTTTCATTCCTTCTTAACTCTCCTTTCTCTTAGCCTGTCATCTTTTAGTTCATGGTTGAGATAAATACATGGCTTCAAAGCAAGGCAGTGCCCTTCATCACCTACTTGATATATTTTCAAACAATTGCATCTTGCTTCCCTCATGCCTAAAGCCTTTTCAAAATGCCTTTCAGTGAATTGATGAGGATTGTGTTTCTGGTTGAAGACAGTCAAGCTTATTGGTCAGTGGAGTTTCAGTGTTTCCCTGGTACTCGACTACCTGTATATACGTAGCTTTAGTATCAATATACTTAGAGGTTTGTTTGGGATTTTTTTCTTCTTTCCCTTCCTGTTTTTAGACATCTCGCATCACAGTTCAATGCAGTGACTGGTTTTCAGCTGCAGTGGTATTAAAATACTGCTTCATTATTTCTCTGGTTAGTACAGGTGTTCACCACATGAATTTTCATCACTGAAGTGTGCGTGTCCTATTAAGACGAGGAGAGGATGTTTACTTGTTGTTACACGTCTTTACTGGCAAACTTAGGAGTTAGCAGTGTTCTTTAATCTCTGTAGGAAAGAAGTTTTATTTTTGTTGGCCTGCTTGCACTATGTGAATTAGAGAGAAATAGTCAGGGAAGAGCCTCTGTTTCTCTGCAAGTGGTGTAGAGGAAGCCTCTGTTTGTCACATTCAAAATGAGAGAAGAGAAACAACAGGGCTGTTGTAGAGGAAACCTTCTGCAACAAATACTTAGTTGTAGTCTGTCCTTTTGTGCATGAGTATTAACACCTGGATCATTTGATAAGTAGCATGTAAGTGCATCTTTCCATCTAAGGGTTGAAGATTATGTAATTTAGAGTCTGCAATAAATGTCAACGTAGACTTTTTTTTGGGTGTAAATTTACCTTGTGCATGTATGTCTGTATGCCCGCATGTACAAACTGTGTAGTAGAGCTCTAATCCTTTCTTAAGACGTGCTAACATGTTAGGCCAGGTTGGACATGTAATCAAACAGCATCTCTAAAAGTGAGGATGTAAAGCACTTACCAGGTGCACAGAACTTTTGTAAACTACATCTGTAGCCATGTGGGGCTCCTACGCCAAAAATGTCTTAAAGACTGTAGCAGGTTGTGTCTTTAATTATAAATATTTGTAATATTGGTGTTGACATCTCACGAATTTCAGCTTAAACTATGTAATTGTTTACATATATTCAGCTATTGAAAGGTGGTAGTATTAAAGAAAGAAGTTATTTTTGGTATGATTCCTAAGAGTGTACAAATTCCATTAAATCAATAGATAAAACAAACTGATGGCATACATGACAAATCTGATAAACAGACCTTTATGACAAAGCTTACTTGGAACCTTAAAGTATTTCTGATGGATTTTTGGCTTCTAGAAACAGCTTCCTGAGGTGACAACAGCAGCATTTCTAGCATGAATGCAATAATTTTCATTTCAGAAACATTGTAATCCTGTTTACAGAGTCAATCAAAGTCGGTTTGAGAAAAGCTTTAGAAGTTTTGTCTCATTGATCTAAATAATCTTAATCACATAGCATATATTTTAGCTATGCTGCACAGTGAAGGTCAGTATTTTAAAAATACTTAGGAAGTCGGGATGTCCCTTCTCCAGAAAGTCTTCAATTAAAATATACCCTCTCATTATAACCTGAAGAGCTCAGGGCATGTAAACTTTTGATGGAAAAATTAAATAGATACCTAACATTCTGCTACTGAGTATTTCTACTGGCTGCCAGTTTGGCAGAGTATGGGCATCTCGTGGCCTATCTCATGCCTAAGTCTGTTTTTTAATCCCCAGACTAAGCATTCCTTTGTCCATGGGCTCTGTTTGCTAGACGTGTTCAGAGGATGCCAATACACCCAAGCAGCCATAAGTACAAAGCACGTTACCAGTCATGATCACGATTAAGGTGCTAACTTCCTAGGTTGTGTTTCTGAAAGAAAACAGGCATCAAGTACTCCTCCATTTTCTTCAACCTCAACAATTTCATCTCACTAGATTTGTCTCTGATTTCCTGCATACAAGAGTGACCTAAATTCTACATAATTTGTTTTGTAAGTTTCATAGGAAGAAGCACATCATCTCTCCAGTGGCAAAACTAAGATACTCATCCAGGAGCGCAAAATTCAGGGCCAAACCAGCATAAATTAGGACAGTATTGCTCTAGCCCACCGATGGGCAGGATGCTTCTCTGGAAGAGAAGATAACATTCTGAGCATTGCCTATACAGACTTTGATTCTCTCATGCAAAATGCATAAACAGATTTTTGTGTGTGAACTAGGGACTTCCTTTTTGCAGGTGACAGTCTTATCGTTGATCTAAATGAATGATTTCTAACACCATTAATTTTGTTTTTCCTAGCACTTTGTTTCAGGGCTGTGGTGAAGAGTTTTTATTCAGACTTGCCTATATCTTGTCAGCAGTGTCTCCTCTCATGCAAAGGGGAAGTAGGTTGAAACTTAAACAACTTTCTGGGCATGTACTTTTGTAACTATGAATGGCGAGTGTAGTTGTCATCGTGCAAAATGATTGCACGTGAGAGGCAAGGCCACATACTTTGTAATAAATCCCAATCTTTAACACAGCGCTCTGTTTCTGAAAGAAGCAAGGTTGTAGGTTTGGGGTTTTTTTCTTCTGTTGTCTGATTTAGTTTCGGGTTTCCTTTTCC
Organism: Actenoides lindsayi; assembly: GCA_025331215.1. Lineage (NCBI taxonomy): Eukaryota > Metazoa > Chordata > Aves > Coraciiformes > Alcedinidae > Actenoides > Actenoides lindsayi. The sequence goes on along the minus strand of WTSP01025531.1, from coordinate 36,194 downwards.
TTCCCCCCATTATCTCTTCATTTCGGCACTGTTCTGCTTACAAATATTGAGAAGTGTATGTTGATACATAATACTGCATGATAGTGGTCATCCCTTGCAAGCTTTCACTTCTAGAGTACTTATTTATGGAAATATGCTTACTAAATGGTTTGTTAGCTTTAGGTTTACTATTCAGGTAATGCCTAAAAAAGAAGCCTGTTATAATAAGTTGACAGTGGAAGACTGAAGATACTGACTGGACTTTGTAAGAAATGTTTTATGACCTGTTTTAATTTTTCTACTCTGTCAATTATATTTAGGAGAGAATAGGTTTATTTGAATTCTTTCCATAGAAGAAGTCCCACACTTGTAAATTACTCCTTCAAGAATGCTTGCACTATATCTTCATAGGCTCTTTTTTCCCTTTACGATTTAAAGACTAAAACCGTAGTCAGTTCTTTTTCCAAAATGTAAAAGGCAGTCAAAATGAAACACCTCCATACTAAGAATCTCCCTTTTTATGCCCTCTGTGACTGCCCTTATTTTAGAGCACCTTCACATTCTTCATGTGGTTGTCTTAACTTTCTGAGGTGCAGGGGGTTCCCTGTCCCTTTCTCATGCAATCTAGTAACTGTTTGTATCTTGGTCATAAAAGCCTTTCTGCCTGGACTATTGATAGTCTTTGGGCAGAGAGTATTTAGTTTTCTTCTGAGTGAATTTATCTTCTCTCATGCCTTATTGCAAACTAGTGTAACTACACTGTGTTGTGTGTGTATATATGTATGTATGTATTGAACACATAAAAAATATTTGTTGCTAAAAAGAGCATTTTACTCTAAATGTTACTGTTTCATTTTCTGGGGTGTTCATGGGGAAAAAAAGATTAAAACTGGATAACTGCTTATACAAACATGAGCACGTGGTTGTAGCAGACCTTCTTTCTTCCTAGCTGCTTTTCTTTCTGTAAATCAAAGCTTTCTTTCAAAGAAATCTCAAGGAAAAGTGGTGTCTCTCAGCAGGGAGTCTTCATTCTACAGGAAACAAACATTTTGTGCCTGTCCTCTGGTATTGGCTTAAGTGTAATAGAAGCTTATTAAGAGATTGCTCCTGATTTGTGAGGAGCAGTCTACAGGACTTCACCCTTTTTGTTGAAACCATGTGTATAACCTTCTCAATTTCATAGACTCTTGTTATTGAAGAAGGTCTTACCAATGCTGGCTTTTGCAGTTAGTGCTTTTTCTATTAAAAAAACCTCCAAAGTTTCATATATTAGGATAAGAAGCCTTGCATATAAATATAGCCCATCTTAAAAGTTTTTGGATTTATCGTATTTATCAGGCATACCTGTGTAATTGGGAAGGTAATTACAGTTATTTATTGCCAGGATTGTCACTTATGCAGTATCTTGTACTACTTTTTCCTTTAAGTTAATTGAGTAGGGAAATAAAATCCAGTATTAATACTGACAAGTGTTTTTATTACTAGAATTTTTGGGCATAAATCTAGAAAGCAGTAATGAGGAAAGTGATTTCAAAGTGATAGCAACAAATAGCTAAGAATTTTTAGTGTAAAAAACCAAAAAAGCTGAAAAAGAACTGTGACATTTTTGGTGTTGTATACAAAGGAAGGCACTGTGACCTATGTTTGTAAGAGTAATTTCAAGTATGGTGTGATAATGGATTCAGGGTACTTTCTCAGAAAGGCACATCTTTAACTTGAATTTCTATAATAATAATAAACATGAATTATTTGATTGAAAGAAATGGCAAAAGTCAGTCTTATATGAAATGTAGAGATTATGGACTGATTTGTGGAGATATGTTAGAAATAATAGATATGCATATATCAAACTCTTTATGAATGACACACAGTGTAACCTGTAAATAAGATCTGGAGTATAGGTATGAAGTGCAGAGAGGAATGTATGTAATGAACTCATGCAAACAATCATGCAAATAAATGTCTTTTCAATTGTAAGTAGTAAGAAAACTGAATTCTTATTGTTTGAAATTATGGTATGAATAACTTTGACAGCTGGTTTATTCTGTTTCATTACCAAGTGACTTTCAGTGACAGTCTAGTTTTTGAAGGTGAAACAGTGTTGCTTGTTTTTGGATGGTTAGATCTATCAAATAATTTTGGTTTGGAGGAGGAGAGGAGAGAATTGGTGCCATGTGAATTAATCTTTTAGTATAAGTTCTGATGCGGAAATTGCCTTTTAACTTTTCTTTATAATCTTTTTTGGTTTTTATTTACCCATACTTCCTTATCTGATAGTTTGGTTTTAAAACCTTTGTAATGAAATGTTTCTGGTTTGTTTATGAAGCTTTGGTAATGAAGCGAAGAGTTTCAGGTGCAATATATTAAAGCTGAAGAAATATAGTATTGGAAACTGAATTGATAATATCAGTGGGAAAATCAGCTGCAAATTTAGATTTCTTATGTTAATGACATGTTTGGTTTTTTTAATAAGATAAATTAGCATGTAGAATAAATCTATAGGAATTGAATTGCTGGCTTTTTTTTTTTTTTTTGTAATGCAAGTGTTGTTTAAGAGGATGTTCTTAGTTGGAAAAGTAATATCTGTATCTTGCTTGTTTTAACATCAGGGGTTCACATACAGAGAAAAGTTAGTGAGCAAATCTTTTAATTAACCTCCATGATTATGCATCATGCCCTCTTCATTAAATAGATCTAACAGGGAGAAAAGCCAGTTGTTTCTAATAATTTTCTAGTGCTTTTGTGGTCTGTATACTTCAGTGTTCTGAAGGTCGGATAGAACTACCAGACCATAAAATCCAGCCAGCGAGAGATCTGGAGCTAAGAGAGCTCAAGGATTTATTAAGTGATGTGAAACTCTATTGTTTTGTGCATGTGTTACATAATTGCTGTCAATGCAAGGCTGTTAAAATTCCCTGCTAGTAATAACACGAATACCATTTTATAGCTTCAAGAGGAGATAAAAGAAGTTTCTTAGTCAGCACTTCAACAATATCCAGCACATGTCAGTTTTATTATTCTGGGGCCTTCAGTTTTGGCAGATGCTCTCCATTCTGGCTGTGGTGTGGTAATTACCATATAAATTAAGCAGTGAAATAAGCTGAGTGCAGCCTTATCCCTGCTGCCTGTAACCAGGTTGCAAGTACCGCAGTGTGAAACAGGCATAATTCAGGCTGATTATATTTAGAAGGCGACATTTTGAGATGCTGGGCCTTTATCTCTATTCAAGTCAATTTTAAAAGTAAATTGAAGCTGTTTAGTTGCTGTGCAAACAGAAGGATCATTCTTTCTCCACAAGGTACTCTCCATAATAGCATTCCAGGAATTAGTTTAATCCATCCAGGTTTGATTCATAGCCACTAATTATATTTCAGCATACATTCTAATGCTTCAAATTGTATGTGTCCTTACTTTAATGAGTTGTAACTAGTCCTTAAATTGGGAGCTTTGCACTTTTCTTTTATATCTAACAGGCTTTACTTTGGATTTTATGGGATTAGACTACTATGGAAAGTCTAGGAAAGTGAGCTGAAATGAGTGGATTTTGTTTTCTTTTGCTTTGTGGCTCTGTGGTTTTGTTTTTTGGGTTGTTTTTTTTTTTTTTATGTAGTTAGTTCTGCTCATTTGGGAAGACTTGGAAATTTTTAAATCAAGAGTCCAAATGCAATTTGGTTGGATGGTAATGATAAACCAGACATTTTCCTCCATGTGTCAGTAACTGCGTGTGTCAAGAGTGGGCAAAGAAAATAGATGATGTGAGCGACTGATGCTTTTTAAAATCAGAAAAATTGTGTTAGAGAGTAACAGCCTCAAAAGAAAAATAGTGTATTACATAATTTATTTTTTTTTCTGGTATTGTATTATAGAAGTCAAAGCATTTTAGAGAACTGGATATGTTATGAATGGTGTAGTGGACACAAAGAAACATGGCCAGGGTCTTGGTGAGCTGGTGACAATGTTGATGATGTAACTACAATCTTTTGATTTAAATTCTTCTTCTAACTTTGGTGTCATGGAAAGAACTGGAGCAGAAACTCATGCCATTGGTATTATGCTACAGTTAATTATTTTGCTTTATTAGGCTATTTTCTATATAGATAAAATGTGAATCTGCAAAACTGCTGCTTTAGAGATAACTTCTGATCTTTTATCAAGATGGAAAGTAAAATCAGGGATTTTGATTCTTGTGCTTCTCACCTCTGAGGGATAAGTTACAAGATATAATTTCAAGTTATTACAATTATAATAAGTATCTTTATTATATTTAAACCAGAATCAAATTAGAGTTACTATCTTCCAAATTCTCAGGGTGCTTTTGGAATAAAACCTGTTTTCCTGGTTTTGGTGACTTTTTTTCTTAAAGTAGAGCATTTGGATTTCCTTTAACATTCTTGACATGTAACTAGCAATGTAAACAGTGAAAAAGAACTGAAATAGTAGAACTTTTTAATCTATAAATATCGTAACTGTATTTTATAGTAGAAATAAACAATGCCTTAACCAATTCTAGCTCAGCTAATTTTATTATTTCTACTTAAACTTCTCTTTGGTGTCAGATCTTTCTTTTTCTGCCAGTTTGATGTTGTTTGGTTGGGATTTCTTTCTTTACACATTGCGCAACAATTCACTTATTTTTCTAACTGACAGTTTAGGTGGTTTCATGCAGCACTTCAATGACATTTAGAAACAAAGGTGCTGCATGAAGATAAGCTATTATTTGAATAACTTGGCTTTGAATTGTGAAATTTGAATCGTTAAGTATTAGGGCAATCTTTGTGCATGTTGAATACATTTTTGGTATGGTTAAACTAGAAGAGGCACCTCCGATCTCCCAGACAGATGGGACATGACATTAAGTGACTGTTTCTGGTTTGAAGGATCCTATCTTTCTCTCTGTTTTTGTAAGTCCTTTCCAAGGAGGAGACAAAGTTATATAAACTACTAAAATAATTATTTGCTGTGTGTATTTGCTCTGTCCATTGTTATTAATTCTTACTATATAATTACCTTAATTACGGCTTTTTTGTATTTGTGTTTTCTTAGAGATTAAATCAATTAAGACATGCTATAATCCCACAGAATCTTTAGAGAATTCATGGAGGAGCATGAGTGGTCGTTACCTGGGCTGAGTATTTTTAAAATTTGATGCTACTTGGTTTTAATATGCAGACCATTCAGTAAATGCTTAGTTTAGCAGTCATGTGTGGAATGTCTGGTTTGGTAAAACCTTCGTGAAAGTGTTTTCTGTGCTTGACAGAAATCATCTGGGAAGGCAGCTAACAGTGGATAAAAGCAATGAATTGATACTGAGAATATGGGAAGACCTTGGTTAACCATTAGATATGTGTTACAGTTAAAAGTTTGATACACTGTTGAGCTTGTTTCACAAGCAATACACACAACAAAACAACTCCAGGGTACTAATTATATTATACTACTTGACTTATTATCTGGATTTTTGCCAGGTAGAAAATTACTAGGCTAAATCTTACTTGTACTTTCACAGTTGACCTCCCTGTAATCCCGTGGAAGAGGATAAAAACAGCAAACCCACAATCAAAAAAACATGGGAAGTAATATTTTGGGGGGAGGGGGAGGCAGGGGGGGAAGCATTTGAGTATTGGCAAAGAATATTGCTTGTAAAAAAACTGCTTTCTACCACCATCCTCCACTCCTGAATGCTATTAATTCACAACTTTACTTGTCATTCCTTTGCCAAAAATGCTTATAAATACAAGTAAAATACTTATTACACCTGATGCTATGGCACTGAGTATTTGTCATGAGTATCCAAGACACTGGTAGAACTTATTACAGTAACTCTAGGGCCTGGATTATTTGGCAAATACTCGTGACAATTTAGCTGTTGCTTTTCCTCTCTACTCTCTCTTAGGCTTTCTATTTGTATTCTGTTTATTCTTATTTGAATTGCTTCTCTTTGCATTTCACAGTGTGTGAGTGGATTACGCAAGGTAATGGTAGATCTCAGCCTCTACTTGTAGAGCTAGGATGCTACCACCTATGGTTCTGTGCAGTTTCTGTGGTGTTTAGTCAGTTCTGAATGTGGATTAATATTGTTTACTTTTGTAAATTCAACTGAGCACGTAGATAATCAAAAATAAATTTCACTGAGAGGACAACAGGGTTTAATGTGCAATATTAATCTTGATTTATAATTTCCCCTCATTTTGTTTCTAAAACACAGCATGGAGCAAATTCATTTGCCCTAATATTTAACAATTCAATTTGTTGTTAATCTTCTCCATTTTAAACCATTTCTGTGGTTTACCCAGAAATAACTTAAAACTATAAGCTGCCTGTTGATGTACAAATTCACTAACTATATGAACTTGTAGAGGGTAGAAGCAAGTAAAACAATGTAATGTAAGAGCAATATACTATGCAAGTTTGAAAACCACCTTGGGGTTCTTGTGGGTTTTTATGGCATAGTGACCTAAGTTTTGAATTTAGTGATTTTAACAATTGGTGGGGCAGAACTAACTAAACATTGTCTATAGGACAGCATTTCAAGTGAAGTCTAATTAATCATTTACAAAACTTTGTGACATGAATGCCCCCTGCAATGAGGTTGCTTCCTCTACACAACAGCCTGTTGTCAGCCACAGCTGCAAATTGTAGGTAGTTTCTCCTTGGAAACAAAACATTCAATTCTTGGTTATACTTTATTGCAAGGAAAAAAAAAAAGAAAGGAAAAAAAGATAAAAAAAAAAGAAAAAAATCACTCTTAAATAATAATTTGGACTGAAATTACAGGAATGTTCTTTGAATCATTCTTGCATAGCCATCTAGTGTAAAATGCTTAAAAGTAATTAACGTGCATATTTCTACCTGGCGAACTAGTATTACATTGGCACAAAAAAATGCAGTCTGCAAATAATTAAACAATAATTAAAACAAGAACAAACTAGATTTCTTGTAGTACTGAGATCATACTTTTGAAAGCTGATGTTCTCTCGGCCTTTTTGGCTGAGTTTCTTTTTGTCAAGAAAAGGGAAGTCTGCCCAAAGTTCTCTGTACGGCCAGATCCTACACACAGAATCATAGGATGGTTTGGCTTGAAAGGGACCTCAAAGATCATCTAGTTCCATGAATGCTTATGTACAGAAAGCCAAGTGGTTTCTGCATATTGCTCTACTCTAAAGGTTTTAACTGTAGATACAAAGAGCTAAGCAGGTGTCAGGTAAGTTCAGAGAGGGAGATTCCTTGCATAAAGTCATTTGTAAATCCATACATTCATTTTTTTTCATAGATAATATTTTTTTTCCCCTGAATTGTCTGGTAATTCATATTCTGTTAAAACACTGCATCTGTTTCAGATAAGATACTTAGAAGTACTTAAATCACTGCAAGAACAATAACTACAGAAAATGTTGATGTTACATAAACAAGTGCACAATGCAAGAAAGTGGAATTTGTTTGGTTTAAGGTAGCTGTAGTCCTGCATGTGCATTCACGTGCTGTCTACAAATGCTGTTTGTGCTGGGGAATCGGGTTGCCCAGAAGGTATAAAGATCTGCAGTCGTGCAGTTTCATGGTTTGTTCTTGAAATGTTTAAGGGACCTGCTAAAGGCAAAGTCAATTTAGGGTTCTAAGCTAACGGTAGTCATAGTCTGTGCTCATGACTGCTGTTAGTAACACTAGTAACTGTGTTAGACTGTTTTTTATCAATTTACCTTCTGAAGACAAAGAAAGTAGAGAGCTGTTCTTTCATTTTGAGCAGAATACTGTTATTCCATATTTCAAGCACAGGATGAATATTATTGCTTGGATAAAATAACTCTTATTCTCAGGCCTATCTAGTTTCAAGGAATGCCATTTATGTGGTAATTTCCTTCAGCATTTATTGCCTGTCTAAATCTTGAACCAATCAAATGGAATATGTTACCTGTGAAATAGATTTTAAAATAAGATCATCTGAATACCTGTTGGGGGAGGAGGGGAGTAATATAGCCTGATACTCTGCTGCTTCTTATGCTTTCTTAAAACTTTGTAAATTAGTCATTCAGAATTGCTGCTTCTTTTGGAAAAAAAAATAAATAAATTATTTAGATCTAAACATATGTGCCTAATCTTTCAAGTAAACTAGCTAATTGTTTAATGAGCTATAATCTTTATGGGTTTATCATACATGTTCAAGCTAGACAACGAAGGGCCTTATGCTTAGTTTTTGTTATTGTTGTGACAGTGGAATATCTACTTGAAAAAGAGAATTCCAAACAGAACTAATTATCTCTTCATCTTTGTAGATATTTCATATTTGAGAACAGTAGTCTTCACAATGAATACTGGAATAGAAAACTAGCGATAATAGAAACAGTGGCCTTGTATCTTGAACTTCTCTAGTGACCTGTTAATGTACAAGTTGTTCAAAATATTTATCTAAAGATAATAAATATTTTAGTTCAACATGAAGTATCATATACCTAGTTTATAAATAAATGGAAAAAAAAACCCCAAACCAAAATTGGTGGTTCTTCCATGCAGTATAGTTTTGACTAAGAAGGTTTTTATAGAATCATTTACATTGGACGAGACCTTTCGGATCATGGAGTCCAACTGTTAACCCAGCACTGCCAAGTTCATCACTAAACCATGTCACTAAGTGCTACATCTGCATATCTTTTAAATACCTCCAGGGGTGGTGACTCAACCATTTCCCTGGACAACCTGTTCCAGGGCTTTACAACCCTTCTGGTGAAGAAATTTTTCCTAATGTCTGACCTAAATCTCCCCTGGTGCAACTTGATGCTGTTTCTTATGTCCTGTCACTTGTTATTTGGGAAAACAGGCCAAGCCCCACCTCACTAGAAACTCCTTTCAGGTAGTTGTAGAGTGACAAGGTCTTCTCTGAGCCTCTTCCCCAGGCTAAATAATAGCAGTTCCCTCAGCAGTTCCTTATAAGACTTGTGCTGTAGACCCTTCACCAGATATGTTGCCCGTGTTTGATCCTGAAGAACTTCTCTTACATAGTGAAGTTATCAATAAAATAAAATACTGGCATAACTCAAAAGGTGTATGTAGTGTTTGGACATGAGTAACGCCTCAGTTGTGCAAAGCAGTAAGGGAAAAGAACTAGCCATTCAAAATATACTTGGCTGAAACAGTGGTACAATACAGAACACAATGGATGATGTATATTTAGCTCAGAGCATATATTTTGTATCTTTTCATTTTTTGAGAGTTAATACTTAGGTTACTAGTTTTGTTGGAAAAAGGGATTATTGGTCACAAAACTGTGAAAGCTATTATTACATAGAAGACTTTAGAAATAGTTTTCCTCTATAGTTAGTTATAATAGTTCTCTTTTCTGTCAGGTTTATCAGGACTATTCATATAAAAAAAAAATTAGTAGCAGGGAATGTTCTGGGCTTACTTTCTGTGGGAGAGAGAACAATGCAAACCAGTCACAAACATGTTGCTCATGTTATTGTTTATTAAAGTAGGATGATAGTTTGGCACAGGGTGTCTGAAGTGTCAATAGTTCATCTCTAGCTTTTGGCATCATTTAATTATGACTGGTTTATTGACATATATCTGCACAACAGTCTAATAAATGGGGAACCTTGCTATAAGGAGGGTTTTGTTGGTGTGACAAGTAGACTAAGCAGCAAAAGTAATTAAATGTTAAGAATTTGTATTGGATTTCAAAGTGTTTTACATCAGAGAAACATTATTGAGTTCTCTTTGGTATCACATGTGAAATATATATAATAAGATTTCTAGGTATCAATTTTTTTTCTCTCTTGTTTTACTTGTCTGGAACAAACACAATAACCCTTGTTTAACATATGTGGCCAGTATTTGTGTATTTGGATGCTTCTGTGCTATAGGTTAAGTTTCATAGATGTTTGCATTTACTGTGAAGCAGTAAAATGAGTGATTCTGTTTGTCATAATTATGTGCACGTGTTTATGATCAAGTACACAAAGAAAACTTTATTTATTTAATCTTTTAAGGGTTTGCCGTTCTGTCTTCACTGCTTAAATTGATACTATAAAGCTTGATCTTGCACATCCATGCTTGTAATATGAATTAAAAAAAAAAATTTGATTGATTTTTTCCTGTCTGTATTTAGGATTAGACCTATAATTTCCATTACTGAAAATTATGAAAGTGACAGAAAAATAACATAATTCATTATTGTGACCTACACCTAGGAGGAAGTTTTAAAAATTAATTCAACAAAAGATTTAGACATTTTCAGAGATTTGTTAACATAGCAAAGATGTGCACTTCTGGGAGAAAAGTGCAATTTTCTGTTTGCATAGAGTAAATGGAATACTTAATTTTTTTGCTCCTGTTATATTAAAAACTAGACAGAAATACTATGCTGATCCTATATGTGAAGTTGGAATTTTGTGTGATTTGGGTTTTTTTTTTAATTATCAGTAGATGAGATTTGTACACAGTGTGGATTTAGTTGTGTATACTTGCTCAGAATGCTGTCTTGCCTAGTCAGGCAACAGAAACAGGGCTGAATTTTCAAAACACTATCACATCACTGAATTGTGCAGAGCACACATGCTGTGTGTGCAAAGTCTCTCATGCAAATTAAGGTTTGTACATGTAGTTACTATTTTTAACATAGTAACGTGGAGACTTGCTTTCACAATGGGAAAGTGCCTATTCTGTGTACATAATAAATTAGATCCATAACTCTAATCATGTGAAAAGTGTTTTTGTATGACCAGATAAGACATAGAAAAGTAGTTATAGCCTCTTGAGATGGCTGGCCGTGAAAACAGCCAGTCAAAACAACAAAGAGAGACAGTGAAAGCAGGACAGATATTCCTTTTTTTTTCCATTTTGGTAGTTGTCTGATATATTCAGTCATGTTGTAAATCTGACTTTAAAAAGGCTGTTTTCTGTCTTTACTGATCAAGAAATACCAGTCTTCTGATAGGTAAATCATACTACTACTTAAGCAGTGGGTCATATGCACAATTGACTTTTTTTTTTTTAAAGAATTTTTGTTTTTGCTATAGGTGTATTGCTTGGCTGGATGTGGTTTCTACCTATACTATTTAGATGTACTATTACTGATCTGCTTTAAGAGCAACTATTTTCTGCTTTTATGGGAAACAGACGGAATGTCTGGAATTCCACTTACAAAAAGGAATCTGTATCCTGCTGAGTAATAGCAAGACGTTTGTCTTTTTCCTAGCTGCAAATGTAAAATTCAATACCAAAGGCACGCAAAATATTGAAGGTGATTTACTGCTAAGATTTAATATTGTTTCTTAAATTACGTGGCTATAAGGAGTATATCTGGCTACAGGATTAATTTCAAGAGGTGTAGCTTAATCTTTTGTTGTAGAAATATATTTCTGCTAAGGTAGAAATAAAACTAATAAATAATTTTTTTCAATTGCTCATATTTGGGGCATTTTTGATTTTGCATATTTGTTGCTATTTATAAGCATTCATTTGATGCGTGTGTACTTCCTGTGTGACTTTATGTTTAGGTGTTTAGTGAAAATAAAACTGCAATGCATTTGCGTACGTTAATGACAGTGGAAATTGGAGATGCTCAAACTTATTGAAATATGTAGGTTTATCATATTCTTAAGAAATTTAAATGCATTATTCTTAAGATGTAAGTGTCAGGCACTTATGAAAACAGCAATGAGCCAAAAATGTAGGTCCACTTGCATCACTAACTGTAATATAAATAACCAGTGCATATATAACTTCCTTCTATGAAATAGATGTGTCCTTGTTTTAAGGAGATGATAGTTTATATTTACCCAGCAAAACTCATGATGTCTTTTTTAATGATAGCATTTTGTTGGTATTATTTCCTAGCTTTCACCCTTCTTTCAGAGGAGAAATATGGTGGTGAGATGAATATGTTGGAAATAATACATTAAAAGAACTTCTAGCCATTACTCAGTGTGAAGCAGACATGCTGTGGTGAAACAGCAATTACCCTGTAGTTAATATTTGCTTGTGATCTCAAAGTCATCTTGATTTTGAATAAAATTAGTATGAACTCTGTGACTGTATCCTCTAGATTTGAATTTTTTAGCAAATCATTGTTACTTTTATGATGAATATAACTCTTAATTTTCTTCTCTGATAAAATACTTGAGCTGGCAGGTGAAGAGAGATGAACAGGTTTATGTTACTAACATTAAACATATTTAATTGAACACCATTTTTAGGTTAGCAGATCACATTTAAAATTGGGTAAGTCCTATATAAAAGCTTTTGGGCACTTGTTTTTGTTTCTTTTGGTGGGGGTTTTTGTTTTTTCTTAATTAATGACAAATAGAGACAAAAAAAACCCAGACAAGTTGTTGGCTACTGTTCAGAAAACACAATATAAACACACAGTCCATAAAGATATTTTCTAAATTTAGAAGGAAATCTGAAGATGTAGTTTAGGTTTTGGATAAGCACGGGAATACTTACTCTTTTTTTTTTTTTCTCCTTTTTTTTTTTTCCCTACAGCCCTCTGGTTGTAGAAATCACAGTGCTAATCTGTTAAGGACATCTAGCAGTTAGAAAAATGTCAGGTCTCTAGGAAATAGAGTTAACAAATATACTTTTTTTTTTTTTTTTTTTTTTAAAGTTGGAAGACCTTTCAAATTACAGTATTATTCCTTGTAAATTCTGGATACGAAGTACTAGTACAGAATGTGATAAACTGCAATGCATACTGAGTCAGATTTCTAATAACATTTGAGTACATTAAATGTCTGTCTTCTATTATTGTTTATATTTTTAGGAATCCTTTTAATAACATCTGGTATTTCTATGAACACCAGAAGTAAAAATGTGGGAGAAAAACACTTGCGCCAATGGTATGTTTAAAGTCAAATGCTTCATGACTCTGAACAAGTAGCAGTGAGGTGTATGCACTGTTTTAAAGGGGGAAATGTGATTTCTTAGGCCGGAGAGGTTTTTTTGACTAATCAAAACACAAAACTTACGCTTAAGTCATTACAATTAAGTTTTTATAAATCTCACTGTATAAGGTTAAAATACTTGGTTTCTATACCTGTTTATTGGTGTAATTGATAACAGTTTTGTTAGGACTGACTTACTGAGTCATCTGGAGCCCCATACTCAGGTCAGAGTACGGGTACTTAACTGGTTAACAATTTGCCTCCTTTTTGTAATTTGATTTATTCTCCTTTGCTTCCAGAGATTTTGGGTTTTGGCTTTTAGACTATTTCAGGGAAATAAGTTTATTTTACTACTTTATTTCTGTCTTTCAACCATGAGTATTTTACTGTATCAGTAGAACATGCTCAATGAATTCATATGGCTAAGTCCAGGAGTACTGTGTAGGTGTCCTGAAATAAAGAATGAGACTTTGGAGAGAAGGAGGCAGGAGGGAAACCTAAACAACCCACCACATTCTCTTGGCTAGTTCTCTGTGGCAGAGGACACACTCGACTGAACATTTTAGAAGTCATTCTAGGTATGAAATGTCTGTGAGAAGGTTTTGATTGGAAGTCATCTGAGAAACACAGTGCCATAAAGGAAATCATAATATAGTTATACTACTGACTCTGGTTATTAAATATAACATTATGTTGAAAGAATTGTAATACTAGCCAGAATCAAAGGGTATAAAAATACATCATTCATCATATTATTTATTCCTTATATAGGTAGAGCACACCAGTAATGAGAGGCTCAAATCATTCATTTCGTATAGATGACAGTGTTACGGGGAAGGTTCAGCATTCACAATGTTTTCTGAAAGTAATTTTTTTTTTTTGCAGCTTCTTCTTAGCATGACCTGCCCCCCCTTTTTTTTTTCTGTTTTTTTTTACTGCATGGTTGCCTCTTGTACTTACTTTTCTCTGCAGAATTGATTTCTGGTGGTTAAATAGCAGGGCAATTGATAACGGGAGCAGAGCTATGGCTTCAGATTATTGGCTTTTGGTAGAATTTTAAGCCAAATCAACTGTTTTGATGAAATGGAAAATAGTTTCGGGGTTTCCTTTCCCTCCCCTCCCACCATGTTTCTCAACTTTGAGTTGTGTTCTATTTCTTAGTATTCCCCACATCTGATGTCATATTAACTGCTTATTCTGATGTCACATTGACTTCCTTCTCTCCTCTTTCTCTGTTTTCCCCACAATAGTGATGGTTTCTTTTGAGTTATCAGACTATTATCATTGCAACATACACATCCTTTGTTCTAGTATCTTTCCACTGTTCGCACTCACTCATGCTTGTGTTGTCTCCTTTAGCTTATGTAGCTTCCCTCCTTGATCCCTGTGTGGTCCTTCTCTTCCATGTTTCCTGCAAGAAATTTCTCATTTTTAGTCATTGTAGAAGCTAGTTTTTGTAGACAAGGTAGAGGGGGTGTGTTGAGGAACAGATGAGTATAGAATCTCCTTTGAGCTTTTTCTCCCCTTGTTGCAAAGGAGGTAGAGTCAGAATGGTAAGTTCTTTCCTTACTCTCAGTACCTTCTTAGAAGCACTTTTTCCCAAGTAGGGAAACAGCTTGACAGTCTGTACCCAGACCAAATAAGCAGGCCTGATTATCATTTCCAAGCCTTTGAAAAAAACAAGTGTTAGAACTATGTTTTAAAGACTTGGATCTTCAAATCACCATCCAGGTGACTTATAAGTCTGGAATAAAAGATCATGATCAGTTTTATGAAAGGATTTGCTTTGTGCAATGATTTTTAGAAATATTCCTCTCAATTTCTTACTGCTATTCAACTAGATGATTTGCTTAATTGTCATTGACATTGGAGATATTTATTTGAAATTATAAATGATGATGTATTTGTGGGTGTGGTAAAAGGGGAAGAGTGAACTTCAGGCTTGATATAAAATCTGTTTAAAACTTTATGATTACTGAATCCTTTAACAAGGTATAAAAGTACCTAAGAAATCAGAGCTATTATCTTTTACAACTGTATTTTATATATATAGTTGGTTTGTTACTGGATTTATGAGAATATTAGATACTCTTTCTGCAATTCTTGACATGTAAAATTCTTCACTTCGGGTCAATCCAAGCATGCCACTTTCTATGCTGTTTTAAAGGACGGCACAAATCCCTTTTGGTTAAAGCTCCACTGAGGTGATGTACATTTATTCCACTTGTAGTCTGTAAAGCTTTTAAATTTGAGAAGCTTTTAGTTGCCATTAGTGAGAATGGATTCAAAACCAGGTGGCAGAGATGAATAGACAATGCTTGTGAACAATGCTTTGTTGAATTCCACATCACCATATCTACTCTGATGAGATTCTTTTCTTCGTACTGAAATAAGAATTAAATAGTGCACAGTGGATCACTGAATAATGTTTTAAGGAATATTAAAATAAAAAGATGTGAAGTTATTCTTTTGGTATCTTTGTTTCTTAGTTATCTAAATTCAAACTGGTTTTAATCCTTCAACCCCTGTTGTTTCTTGCATTATTGCTCTCAATGCACCACACATTGTTATTTCTGCTCAAGTTCCCTTCAATGGGAAAGGCTTGGTCCATTGTCACTTCTGACTTTGCATTGTGGCAAAATATTATGAGCATGAACTACAGAGATTTCCTTTTTTTATTTGGAATACTACTGTAGTTATTAATTCAGCTGTATTTTTTTTGTCTTCTCTTCAATCTTTATAGGCATGAACCTGCGATTAGGTACTGAATTTGGTACGTGTCCTGAATGCTCACTTCTCTAGAATATGTGACTGGAGGAGGAAATTTCCTTTACTGTAACCATCAGTTACCAGTATGGTGTTGTCTAGCATGAATAGCAGAAACCCAGCCAATCAAAGGGGTCATGTAACTTCAGGTTCTTTTGTTGTAGTTAGAGTTAGTTTAAACTGGAAATAAAGTTTTGGATGGTGCATAAAATTCCATCGCTTTAGAAAATGAAATATGATTTAGCTACTATTTGAAATAGGAGGGGATAACAAGTGTTGAGCTGAGGTCTTAGTCACTTCCCTCACTATTCTGGCTCTACTGTGAATACAGTCCCAGGATGCTGTTGGTTTTCTATGCTGCCAAGACACACTACTGGATCCTGTGCAGCTTGATCCCCCCTGTCCACCAGGACCATCAGATCCTTCTGGTGGAGCTGCTTTCCAGCCCGTAGGTCCCCAGCCTGTACTTGAGCAGTTCTTCTTTTCCAGGTGAAGGACTTCGCTTTTACCATTACTTAATTTCATAAAGTTTGTTGGCCCATTCCTCCAGCTTGCTGAAGTTTCTCTGGATGGTAAGCCCTGTCCTCAAGTGTATTGCCTGGTGTCACTCCTCACCCTCCACCAGTTTATAGTCTTCAAACTTGATAAGAACACTTTTTATACTCTACTTTATAATCACTATGAAGGAAAGTAACTGATCTATGTAAATAATGCTTCCTACTTTCATCCTCTTCTCTGGAAATACACTCTTCAAGATAAGCTGTCCATGACTATGTAAAATCTAGACTCTCAAGAAAGTGTTGATATCCATACTGTTGGATTATTAGTTCTCCATGTGCTCACATCATCTGAATATGAATAAATAGGTGGTCTTAAAATCCATTGAATAGCTAAACATTTCGAGTTCTTCAGCTTATTTCTAAAATGAAAGTTAATTTCTTTATCTACTCATTTAGAGGCTTAATTTGATATGAAAGTAATTTCAACATCAGTTTCATTTACAGTAATTGCTCAATTTTATGCATATGATTACCTAACATTTTATTTTAAAAAATTATTTACCTTAATTTTCTGTCTTGCTTTTGTATTTATAAACACTCAGAGCGTTGTCTACTAACATTTGTTACTGTCCACTTTACAGATTGTTGCTTCTGCATCTTGGAGCAAATTTCCTTCTTTAGTTTGAGGGCAAACTTTTATATTTATGAAATGTTTTGTGGCATTTTGGCATGTACACTGGAAGCTGAAAATACTTCACATGTAATTATTGCCTTTCTCCCATAAATAATTCCTAATATTCTAAATTTCTACATCTTACATTTTGGGCAGATGTATTTACAAGGTCCATCATGGTACTTCATTTTGTGTTTTGCAAAGAAGAAGCTTCATGTTTGAACCCTTGCAAATTATCTCTCACTAGGTAGTTGCTGAGGAATGCTTCAAGGCTCTGTAGATGCTTTTTAAAAAAAAAAAATTAAAGATTGTACAGGTGTTTGAAACTTGCCTTGGGTATTCTTCAATTATAATAAACTCCTACCTCATTTAAACTCACATAAAACTTGCCAGTTGCCCTGTTAGTGACTGTCAGCCTAGGGCATTATGAACGTGAAAACAAAACGAGCAAACGAGAGCCAAGTTGGATAGAAACAGCTTTCCTCACATTATAGCGTTCATAGATATATGTGTGTGTGTATATATATATCAGTGTTTTTATATATAAAAGATTTATCCCTTCAATTTATAATGCTTCTAAGCCCTACTGACCCCACTCTTGCTTAGGCTTAACGCCTGGCACTTTTAAATCACTTTTACTATCTCTTACCACGTTTAACAAAAAAATCAAACCAACCACTAAATGTAACCCTTTGCAGATGTTAGTAGGATTATGGCACAGTTGTTTTAATACAGCACAGCAACAGCTTTGTTGCAGGAAATGAGGGCAAATATCTCTTCCAGTGGAAACTATGGAAAGAATTTAAATATAATATTACCCAAACCAGAACTTGGTTTCTTAGTTGGTAAACCTAAACCCTGTATGCTTAAAGTGCAAAGGGATGTCTACAGCTCAGTTGTTGAAAAACCTCAATTTTAGATCTCATTCCAAATAAACTTGGACATATTGTAGAACCTCCATATGTTTCCACACGACAAAGGTCCATTATTTATTCAGTCAGCTGAGTTATGAACTAGCAGTTAATTGTATCTCTCTTGTACAAATTCTGAATGGAAGATAATTCTGCTTATAGCATGCAAGCTCACACAGATGGTAGGTTTCTTTTCTGATATATTTGTCAAATCATACTAAATCTTTGAATTTGAATATTCCTTCTAATGGCAATAGCTGTCTTTTTAACTTTTATGAAAAAATTTCCAGTAAAATTGACTATCATTTCATCCATTTAGTCTTTCTCATCATTTTGTCATCTTTCTCATTAGTAATAGGTGATGTGGATGTTAGTGCAGAAAAAGCGAAGGTATGATTCATGTTTTAAAAGAAGTTTAAAATGGACTACCAAATGTTACATCGTCTTCAACATGACAAAGTGCTACCTTTGGTAAAATATTCTGATTTATTCTTCTGTATTTCCACTAATTAGTGAGAGAGTTACAAGGGGAATTAGTGAGGTTACAATATATTCATGAGTGCATCCACTGGCATAGTGTATTCCAAAAACAAAGATTCCAGGTAGTTAGAAAAATCTGTAGTATCAGCAGCATTAACAGGAGAAACTAGCCACTGCTGGTATCATGAGAAGCCAGACTATATTCCACCTGTAATTAACCACCAGCTGAGAATAATGCTGTCCAGAAAATGAAGATGAAAACCCATCATTTAAGAAAGAGGAGTTAAGAATGAGGGATTCTTAATGTATTGTTGAAAGGCTGTTGAGAGTCATCAGATGACTCAGTCTCTGTGCTTATCTGTATAGGTTGCTGTTGCCCAGAGTGCTTTTAATTTTTTTTACCATAGTGTGATGTTTCACAAGCTATACCTAAAGTAATAAGGGGCAGAATGAGCAGTGGAAGTCTGCAGGTAAACAGAAATAGCAACTTTTGGATTGATCTAGAAACTACGGTGAATATGAATCTTGAGAACTGTTGGGATGGTGTGGGGGGAGTGGGCAGGAGCAGTACATCATTAGGTGGGTGATAGGTAAGTGTAGTGTTGTAAGAATTTCCTTCCTGCTAGGTGGTACAGTGCAGTGTTTTTGATTTCATGTGAGAATAATGTTGATAACACACTGACATTTTAGTTGTTGCTGAGTAGTGCCTATACAAAATTGGGGATTTTTCAGCTTCTCATGCTCTGTCAGTGAGAAGGCTGGGGGGTACAAGTAGCTGGGAGGGGACACAGCCAGGGCATATGACCCAAAATGTCCAAAGGAATATTCCATACCATATAACATCATGCCCAATATATAAGCTGGTGGGGGGTGGCTGCTCAGGAATTTACTGGACACGAGTTGGTGAGGGGTGAGCAATTACATTGTGCATCAATTATTTTGTATATTGTAACTATTATGTTATTATTATAATTTTAATTATTATTGCCATTATTAGTTTTTTCTTCTTTTTCTGTCCTATTAAACTGTCTGTCTCAACCCACAAGTTTTATATTCTTTCTTTTCTGATTCTCTCCCCCACCCTGCTGAGAGGGCAGGGAGAGTGAGTAGGTGGTCGCATCGTGCTTAGTTACTGGCTGGGGTTAAACCACAACAAATTGGAAGTCTTAATATATGATTAAGGTGTGTGACACAATTGATGTGATTTAGTGAGAACTCATGACTGGTATATTACTAGAAGGGATGTAGCCTTTTCAAAGACAGGCCAAAGAATCAGGAGGAAAAAGCATATGTATTGAAAATTTAGAGGAACCTAGAGTTATTGAATGTTCTTCTAAAGCCTGAAGGGAAAACACGATGAAGTCAAAATGAGTAGACCACCACAGAGGATGAATAAATGGGTGCAGCATTTTCTGAGCAGTTACTAAAACAATCTAGAACTTGGTAGTATGAAGAAATTTTAAATTACCTAGATATCTTTTGAGAAAGGGATAATAGAGTAAGTGTAAAAAGCATTCAGTCGTGACCCTTTTTTTCCTTGTAGTAATGTGATACTGCTTTTTTTTTTTTCCTTCTTTTTTTTTCTTTTTTAAGTAAGGAAAAGGAAAGCAACTTTCTGGAAAGTTTCTATAGATGTAAATTCAAATAGTGAGAAACCAGCTAGGAATGGGTAGGAATGGGTAAGTGAAAGGCAACTTGATGGATGTGACAGTGAAATGATGGTACTCACAATGTTTAGCAAAGAAAACAAAATAGAAACAGTGGATGTCAAGAAGCAGACTCTGAGAATTAATAGAACTAAAGATCTCAAGGGAATGAGGATTGAAAGGAAATCTTTCTTAAAAAACAACCACCCTATCACCCCCAGCCCCTAACTTTCAAACCCATTTGAAAATGGAAAGGTCACAAGTGAAGGTAATCCAATTGCAAAGGAAGGCTTGGGATTCGCTTGTTGATTTCAAACACACTAAGATAGCACATAAAAAGGGGTCATAATGTTGTGTTAATAACATAGTAAGGGTGAATATAAAAGAAAACATCAGTTTAGAGAGAATTTCAAAATGGCCCAGGCTCATGAGCTAAGAAAAATAAGCAAGTTTTCGAGGAAAACTACATCTATGTTAGAAATTCCCTGTACTTAAAAGGACAAAACCCATCATTCAGTAAAGATAATTTTTAAGTGACAAAGTTTGTAATACTTGTTTTGGTTGTTTTTGTTGTATTTTGTTTTACACATCAGTTTTTGCAATGAAACTTGTTTACATGTGCTAACCTTACTATTTCTCATGTCAGTGGACTGGCATCTCTATCCATACAAAATCAGGGTGGATTCTGTACATAGACTGGGTGTTTTCAAATTAACTGTTTGATGGACTTCATCAAACTTAAATTACTGCATAAAGAAATCTCGGAAATATTAATAGTCAAAATTAAAGATGACCACAAGAGTTGTTACTGAGAGACTGGAAATGGCAAAAGTAGTACTTATTTTTTTAAATAAGAAAAAAAGCCAAACAAAAAATAACAAAGCAAAAAAAAACCCCAATGCAACAGCAAACAGATTTGTTAAGAAAAATAGTATCAAGACAAAGGACTTCTTGCTATGACAGGGTAGCAGAGACCGTTAAGATAAAAACAATAGATTGAAGTTGGGCTCAAATCTATTTACATAATCAGGCTAGAAATAGTAATGGTTCACTGTCAAAATGTCAGTTAAATACCTGTTTCTGGAGGGATTTGTCCTTGGCTCGGCTTTGTTCTTAATTTTCATTTATGACCTGGATAATGAAATGAGCAATATGCTTATCAATTTTTTTTGGTAGCATAAGTTGGAAGACTTGTCCAATATCTTTAAAATGAGGATTGTATAGAAATGGCCTAAACAAAGTTAGGATGCAGTTCAGTAGGTGCTGAAACAACACCACAAATACAAATGGTATTTTAAATAGAAAGTTTCTCAGGTTTATAGCACATCATGAACTGCATGAGTTATAACATGTTGCAAAAAGTGTGAAACATTATTCCTTGGTGTATTTTCGGTCTATGCAGGTTTGTTCAGTCTCTTATGTGAACCTTAGTAAAAGAGTTGTGGACTGTTTGGTGAAAGTGCAGAGGAGAGCATCAAACAATGTCTAGATGCCTGCATCGCAGAACTAAAAAAATACCTAAATCAATATAGAAAGAATTGGAGTAAGCTGGAATGAATGAGAGAACTCTTGGGAAGATGTGGCAACAGTCTTCAAGCATGCACTTCTGTGAAGTAGAGGGCAGAAATTGTTTTCATAGTGAAAAGACAAAAGAGCAATTGTTCTTGATTTGAAGACCAAATCCAGATTAGATATTAAGGAAACAATGAATGTCTAGGGTTTTTATGTAGCCTCCATCCACTAGAGGCCTGAAAAGAGATTAGAGTTGTATTGGAACAGAATTTCTTGCGAGTTAGATGGACTCACAACAGGGCAGGCAGTAGTAACAGGGAACCTGCAATGCTCCAGAGAATTAGCTACTACAACACCCAGAGTGGATATACTGCATAAGACATTATCTGGGGGCTACAGTTTCCTCAGACACATTTGTACCTGTAAAATGCTGAATACAAACTATTGTACATCTGAAGGCAATTCAATAACAGTCATCTGTGGATTTCATGTGAAACATCCTCAGGCAGTAAAAAGGAGAATTAAGATAAGTGTTCTTTCACTTAAAGAAGATAGATCAACATGTACCATGTAATGTAATTTATTATTCATGGTATGTTAACATCTGTATAATATTGCCAAATAAATGTTTTCTTCGAGGTATTTTATCTTTTATTCCATTTCTAGTTCTGTTGCATTTGAAAGCATGAAGTATGGATTTGATTTTTTTGAGCAGTCACAAAGCCTCAATGAAAGTTAAAAATTCTTTGCATTTCAGGATATGCAGTATTAACTTAACCTGCAACCTGGAAGTGGTTTCATAATGTGAATACCTTATTGTTATATGATGAATCACTTAAAGGAAAAGAGTAACCATGGGACAGAACAGTATTTCCCAATTGATTTCATAGAATTACTGGTCTACTAAGCATATCTAGTAAATTTCTCCTTGTCAAAGAAAATTCAAGGAATTGGTAATTGGTGAGACAAACTTCTTTTTTTGTCCTCATTTTTTAAAAAGGAGGCAGAGAGAAAAGCAATAGAGACAGCAACTTAAAGAAGTCTGAGTGTTAGTATTGATGTATAGTTTCATGAATAAGGTAAGACCTTTCAGCTAAGGCTGAGAGGCCACACTAATTTTTGAGTTGTATGATTCTCTTGTATTTCATAATAGGTTATAGCAAGCATCAGCTTAGTTTTATTGCACGGATGTCATATGTTTAGACTCTTATGCTAGAAATCTGTGGAGTTTTTGCTAACTTGCAATCTGGGGCTTGTTCTTTGTGATTGAAGAAAGAAATGCCATGAACTGGAGGAGGCTGCAGGTCTTAAGTCACTTGTCTGTATGCTGTGGGAACAAACATGGTATTTAGCACAAATCCAGTAAGTGCATGGTAAATCAGCTGCCCTTAAAACCCTCTGGAGGGTAAAAAACCTGTATTTGAGGGTAGCAATCAACAAGACTGGCAGACAGGACTCATTGTCCAGAGAGGGCTAGGAGATAAAGCAGAAGTATGC
Source organism: Actenoides lindsayi (assembly GCA_025331215.1). NCBI lineage: Eukaryota > Metazoa > Chordata > Aves > Coraciiformes > Alcedinidae > Actenoides > Actenoides lindsayi. The sequence goes on along the minus strand of WTSP01025531.1, from coordinate 13,358 downwards.
AATTTTTGTATGGATGCAACATTAGGAATGTGAGTATTGTATCACTCTGTGCCACCTCTCACTGTAGAGTCCCTAAGAATGGCTGCAGCAGTAGTACTGGTACCGATAATGGAGCTCCCGTTAGAATGGATTCACCATGGGCTGCAAATGCTGTCCAGGAGATCCTGAATAGATTCCATAATAGCTAGCCCAGGCTGACTTCCCTGTTGCCATGGTTTTCCTACTAACAGCTGTTTTCAAGATAGTTCTGTATGGCTTAACAAACAGCAGCTGTCCCATTGAATGGCAGTCCAGACACAACTTTAGACTTGCATATGCATTTATTTAATACAGAGCAGTTTTGTATTAAAAAGTTAATAGTAAATGTTTAACTTGACAACAAATGGCCATGTAAAACTCAGATGAATTTCATCCATTCTTTCATGTATTTAGAATGTAAGATGTCTGTCTGTTGGTTCTGGGTTTTTTTTTTTTAAGCTTTGTTTTTCTAGCCATCTTCTTGGTTAACCCAACAATTGGCAGCTGATCTGGGTTTTTTTAGAGTAGTCAAACAAATAGTAACTTTAGCAAGCCCAGAAAAGGATGTAACTGTTTGTGAACAATGTGGTGTTAAACTGTTACAATGATTTACTGTGACTGTTAAAGGAAAATTAATTAACTTGGGTTTAGAAGATGAGATGTGAGATCACAACTTTTCCTTGTGCTTATTCATGGTGGCACATACTGTTTTAGTTTTTTAAGAAAGAGCTTTAAAATCATGTGTTGGTTAAGGGTATTAAATTCCTGCCATTGCTTGAATTTTTTTCAGACACGCCTTTGTAAGTATTTCAGACTTATTGTAATTTAACCAGAACCAGAATGCAGTTGGTGGAAACTAGCTCACAAAGCATGCTTCAGAAGCATTTTCATATCTTTTCCTGCAGGAAAAAAAAAAAAAAATGGGTACAAGTGGGTAAAAATTGAAATACAAGGTTTTCCTTTTTAAATATGAGGAAAAAACCCCCCAAATCTGTAACAGTGATTGAACACTGGAACAGGTGGCTAAGAGATTATGAAGTCTCCATCCTCAGAGAGTCAGAACCTGACAGGACACAGCCCTGAGCGATATATTCTAGTTGACTCTGCTTTGAGCAGGGTGTTTGGACTAGACAATCTCCAGAGGTCACTTCCAATCTCAGCTATGCTGTGATTCTATATATGATAAAATGTGTTTGTATCTTTGAAGAAATCTGACTAAACATTTGATATCTACTTATATTAGCTAAAAGCCTTGACAGTATAATCTTTTTTATACTTCATTATTTTGTTGGACATACTATATTGGTTGACTGTTTCATGCTGAATAAAACCACACGAGCCCAGTATTCTTAATATTTATCAAGATAAGAAGAAATACTTGAAAAGCATGAATATGAGGCTTTTGTTTACTGTGCATATAAACAGCATACCTCACGTCTTATTCCTATAAATTACGTCATAGTAGTGTCTAATTATAGTAACATTCTAGACTTTTGGCAAGGTTGGGAGAAGATGCATGTCTGAAAATTTTAAGAGTGAAATTTTGTCAAGATACGTTTATCTTTTTTGGGGACAATACCCTAGGTAAAACTGCTAAGGGATATATAAGGAACCCTAAAGATCTTGTGTTTTTCAGCAGAAATAAAAAAAAAAAAAATTCTCTCAAGCAAGGAAATACAAGTAGGTATATAATCCTGCTTTACTAGAATTTCTCTTCTATGTAGGTGTCAAGGGAGGTGATGAGCAGGAGGGTCAAACTACAGTGAACCACTCTGTAATGTTCCTGAAGGACCTTGCCCCTGAGTAATATCTCGAACAAGCCAAAATTAGAAAGGAAGTTTTTTAAAACCTGTTGCCCTTTACCTTCCATAGGCTGAGTTCTTCAATACTATTAAAAGGTCCATCATGTAGTCACACATCTGGATGTTGTCTGTCTCTCTTCTCAAGTTTCTTTAGTTATATGATAAGAATACTGAAATATGCAGGTGCAAAGAGCATATCAATATACTATGGCACTACGTCATGGTATTTTCTGTCATCTGAATTGTTCATATGCTCAAAATGTAGTGTTCTCTTTAGATCGCATTGTAAAATGTGTAAGCTAACTGCATTCAGAAAGCCACCTTTGACACTCATCTTTAGGAATTGTTTTAGTATGTTTCATACTGCTGTGATTTTAATTACAGTTCTGTACATTTATGGTGTCAGACCTACTGTGCAACAGCACAGTGTAGATAGTTGGCAATCATAGAACATATAGCAGTCAGGATTAAATAGCAATAAAGGATTCACTGAACTGAAATAACAAATCAGATATGATTACAGTCTGTGTCAATGCATACAAAGAGATCAGAAGGTGTGTGCTGAGGTATAGACTGTAGTTCACTTGCTTATGTTATTTTTCTTTGTGTGAAGTGAAGAGAAAATTATAGTAGAAGTATATGGTCCTAAATTATGAAATATTTTGTGAAGGCAGTAATAATTGAGGAGGTTGAATTAAATATATTAAATGTTCCATCACTTTTATGGTGTATGTCGCCTCTTGTTTTTATCCCTGTTTGACAAGACATTCTCCTCTTTGCATTATTTTTAGTAATCTTGCCATTATATGGTTCTTAAAATATTTTGCTTTAATGTTCAAATAATGTAATATTTAATCATTTGCAGTATCCTACCATTTCTAGTTTCTGTTTTCCCAAGAAATATAGAACACAGTTTTTCTCTTCATTGTTTGACTTTTTTTTGTGCTTACCTTTCTTAAACTCTAATTGGTTTTTTTTTTGCTGTAGTCTCAATTTTGCAATCACATGTGTCAATGAACACCATGTTGTGCAAAGTGATCTGTAGGTCTGAGTTCTCATTCGTAGCATATCAATGTTGTATAGCTTTCCCATATTAGTATTCTTTCTTGCCAACATATAATATTTTATTTTATTATTTAAGGAACACAGAGCCCTTCAGTTAAGCTTCTTGACTGAATTGTTTTAGCTTCTTTTTTTTTTTTTTTTTAGGAGAAAGAGAGATTCAGTAAATGGGTGAGTAGAAAACCTTCAGTAGAAAAGCTGGGACTAGAAATTGCATGGTAAACAATTTACACTTTTATAAGTACCATTTCTTTGGTCTTTATTTCATGCATGATAGAAACTGTATATATAGCACTTCTAGTAGCAATGGAGGTTTTGCAGGTTAAACTCCTCTTGTTCAGTTTGCAGCAGTCTCAAAATAGCCACAGATGTTTTTTACATTTAGGATCAGGCTCAGTTCTGCCTTAGGAGAAGAGATGGTGTAAGATGGATTATTAGATTCCTGATTCTCAAACTGTTCTTGTTCTCAGATTTGTTGGAACCTTTATGCAATGCTCTAACTTAAGACAGGCACAGTTTTATTGTGATGCTATAACCGGATGTAAATGCTCAGTGCAGGGCAAGGCTTTCTCTCCCCTCTTTGTTATAGTGTGCCCCTATTTGCATACACAGTAGAGTACTTGGCCCTCCAGTCTGTCCAAAAGCCAGAAGATTCTCTCCTGGTGATAGAACTCTCAATCAGCTACTGTTCATTGTAAACAGAGGTAGAGAAGGGAAGCTTTCCTTTTAGTTCTTATTATATTGGTTGTATTAACAAATATCTACCATGCCCCACCCCCACCCCACCAGCCCCCCTTTAAAGTTTTCAGCATGAAGTTTTTTCCTATATCATGAGAAAAATAAAACTTAAGTTCCTTATTCTAGAAATTATTAGAATTCTTTGAGTCTAGTTGTTATTCCTGGATATTTTTAAAAGATGGATTTTTTCCATATGGTTTGTTTCATGAACATGTGGGTCTGTTTTGTGGTTGTGGGAAATACACTGATCCAGATTTTCTCTGCATGTCTTAGAGTCAAATATTGCAATTTTTTAAAATGATGTAATTGACTATCTATTATTGCAGAATAGGAAATTGCATTATATGCATTTGGTTCACTTACTATTCAATACTTTATTTTGTACTGTTTTCATTTGCAGCCTCTTCTTGTGCCCATCCTGTTATTTCTGGTTTTGTGAATAAGCCAGTAAACTATTAAATTAATTCACTAGGGCACGTGGTGGATATGTTCACGCATACTTGCACACCCTCACCTTCACTCTGTATGTATGGATGTAAATCAAGGGAGTGAGAGAGACTTACGTTGCTGATTCCTTTTCATTAGTGAGTTGTTTGTTTTTTAAACAAGATGTGAATTTCTACCAAGTAGGCACTAGGAACATTGCGAGAGAAAGGTAGGTACAAATGGCTCAGCTAACTTGCCCTCTTACCTTGGGCAAGTCACTTAAAGCTGTATTGAGTGAGTGTATATTAATTCCTGGGTTTTCTCTGCAGTTCAGGGTGAGGTTTTTGTGGGTTTAGAATAATATTCAGAGCAGTCAGGTTACTAAGCTGGGAACAGCCTAAGGCTAAATTCTGAGGGAGGGGAGGGGGGAGGAACAACAAACGCAACCCCAAACCTGTCTGGACTCTCACCCTTTCTGAAACTTAGGTATTTTATGTGGGCTTCAGTCAGGTGCCTTTTTCTTAAAATCTAAAACCTGGAGGAACTTTGTAAAGCTAGGCACATTTAAAACAATTTATTTCTAAATAGGAAGGGCTCTTCTATTTACTCTGTATATCTGACGGTTCAAACATTTGCCTAGCAATGGTAGAACTAAATTTAGTTCTTTGTAAGCCTGCTGTTTCAAACTACATCTGTGATCTTCAAAGAGAACCATCCATAGTCAATAAGCTATAGAACAGATTCAGTGCAGTACTCTTCATGGCTTTCATTGAAACTGGGATCTAATATGTGAGGAAGGCCAAGCCAAAGGGAGCATGCCTGAAAAGGTGCAAGATGTTATGACCTGGTCCTTAGCACATCCAGCTCTGAGTAGAGAGCGTGAAGTGCCTTAATCCCCTTTCCCAAGAGTGACTTGGAGACAAAAGACAAAATTACTTATGTCATGTCCCTCCCCTTGCGATTCCCTGTGTACTCCATTTTATGGCTTTTCAGTATGGGGACTTAGAGCCTCTTGCTTCCATTAGCCAATATAAATTGGCTTACATAAAACTAAAATAGAATGACCCATGTAAAGAATATACTTCTAATAATGCATAAAGTAAAACATAGACTGCATCAAATGCATCAGGTGTGTTAAAAGAATTCCTGTATCAAGTGGTGCTAAATACTGTAAGGGGATACATGTGTGAACAGATTCCACAAGGCAAGAATGAGTTGGTTGTCTCCCCTATCAGGCAGACCAATGAAATCCACAACAATTCATTCTTAAAATTCCAGAAGGAATGCATTTCTGATGTCTGAAAAGGACAAGCTATCTTGATGTGGCTCAGAACCATGATGTTTTTGTCTTAATTAAAACTCATTCATTTTAGCAGTTAGATATAGCCCTCAAATTGTGCCAGCCAGGCTGGTATACACACACACACAATCCTATTGTAGAGGCTGTGATCCTACACAGCAGCATCCTTCCAGATTGCAGCTGTATCCAATCTTGGTGTTTATATAGAATTTTGTCTTAACAACAGGTTAGATATCTATGTATGTTTTTATTATTGTCATTAGCCTAAAAAAATGCAGGTACATAGAGCTTCCCATCTTTTCTAGTATGCTCTTACTGCATCTTGTGCAGTGTAACAATGTTAGAAACTGCTGGTAAAATATGTGTTTTCAGAGGTGTATATCTTTCTATGAACAACTGTTATACTTGTCTTAGTTTGATATGGGAACTGTTTCAATCAGATCCTTGGTACACTTGAATAATTTGCCCATCTGTCCTGAAACTACTTTGAAAGTTTGAAGTATTAATAAGTGTAATGGCGAAGCATGTTAACCTAAGCAGTCAGTGTCCTTGGTTAAAGAAGTTATGACTTAAATTTTTATCATCCACCCTAGCTTCTACTTTTTCTTTAAAAAAAATATGATCTGTTCTTTTCTCTGTGTGTTTCAGCAGGAACTCTTTACCTGAATTAGCCTAATAAATAGCTTTTTGCGAACTGCCTGGAAGAAGCACACAAAACACTTGATTGTGTCATTGGCTACTGATTCAGTAGCTGTGATTCCACATAACTGAGAGTAGTGTAGTGTCCTCTAAAACCAACAATGTCATCACTAATTCATCAGAAACACAGCTGTGAACTTCAGTTGTTTTTTTTACCAAAGCAACGGGGCAAAAACATTCCAATGTGCAGTAAAGAAAGTTCCAAGCAACTGGGGTGCTCAGTGCTTTGTGTTTAAGCCATTGACCTTGTAATGTGATCACACAGACTTTTTGTAAATTAATCTTTCAGATCTTATGAGTGACATGTGAACTTTGACTTCATGGGCAAAAAACAGACTCCAGCTCCAGGAGAGTCACCTGTATCCCAAATGCATGATCAATTTGCATAACATTCTATCAAAAAGAAAAAGAGTCTTTTGGTGCTTTCATGTCTTTTACTAGGGGAAATACTAGACTTTTTTTTTCCTTTTTGTGCAGTAGAGTACATAGAGTATAAATGGGGTTGTCCCAAGCTTCATTTAAAAACATGCTTTAGCTATTCCTATAGCAATTGTTTCAAACTGCGAAACATTAACTTTTCTGTGAGCTATGTGCAGCTGTACCATTTTACATTTTTGGTGATTTTTATTTTTGTTTCCAGAATTGTATTTTCCCCAAAAGCAAAAGTTCTTAAAATCGCTGTTTGCACAGCTGTTTTAAATTACATTTTATATATGAGCATGTGCTGCAGAAAATGGGTGAAAAATGCAAAGAATTAAAATATTCCCATATCTTCAAGACATTATTTTTTTAAACTGTGAGTCTCTTTACTGTAAAGCCTTTAAATTTCTATATGAGCACAATTATTTTTTGTCCCCAGTGCGGGAAAGCTGTATGCTTATGCTTAGTATATGCTATTTGGGCTATCTGGTTTCCACTACATCTGTCACTTGGCTTGTGGCATTCTCTTTGATGAGGAGGAAGTACAGAAGGCTGCCCACTGTGGTTGTGTGATCTGTCAAATGCCATTGTCACATCTATTTACAAATATATAGCCACCTTTTTCTGGTAAATAACTGGGGGGTAAGAACACATGTACTATGATGTTGCATTATGTACCTGTTGGCCTATAGCTTCCATAGCCAAATCAACCTACTGTCTCTGTAAAGTGAGTAAAGGGTTTCTTGCTTTCTATCTGTATGCAGATACCTAAAAACAATAAGGAACTGCAACACCTTGAATGAATGCACATTTCTAGATGTCTGTGTGCTGGGACATGAGAGAGGGTCTGTGACTAAGAAAAAGAACAAGAGAAGATACAGAAAGGGGGTCTTATTTGAAGGCCTAGAGAATTAAAAACTGTCAATCTTAGTGACAGAAAGTAACTGTGATGTTTTACCTCGTTGCCCCACAAGAAAAAGGAGGTTGGCCCTCCTACCTGGTCTTACAATGTTTATGCTATTTCTAGTTTGGCAAAGACATGAAATACATTGATTTATTCATAATACAGAAAATTTATCATGCCAGCAGGAATGTGGTCATTGGTACTGTTGTACATTTCCTATAAGCGTTGGAGAAGCCTGAGGAAAAAATGTAAGCGTTTTAAGAAATTATCAGAACTATGGTTTACTTTAACAACTATACCTTCTGAAGAGTAGCCTTTGTAGTTAGACAAAAATTAAATACTATAACTGTCACTACCAATAATAATATAATAGTACTTGTTTTACCTCTGTCTTAGCTTTTTTTACCATTATGTGGTAAATGTAAATTTTCTGGTAATATATGTTTGAATATTTCAGGGTTTAACTCCTATTCTTGTACTTGCTGAAAGGATCACACCCCTACCCCAAAAATGAGGAATGGGTGCAGGCAGGCTTGAAACTCCAAATAAAATGGTTTCCCTGGGACAGTATTGTTAATCACATTCTTCCTAAAGGCTTTCGGGTTTTTGTTTTGAATGGAAATAGAATATCCAGATGCAGGTATCTCATTTCAAAATACCCTTCCATTCTTTGGAAAGTAAAAATTCTTCATTATTCTCTTCCTTTTTTAAAAATGTTTTTTCAACACTCCATAAAATATATGCTCACATTGACAAGCACAGCTGCCACTGACATTCCCTATGGAAAATTTTACTTGCCCTGTGGCAACAAGCCCCATCAGACACAAAGGAAACCAAATTCTTTATCAGTTCTTTTTCTGACCTTTCATAATCAGAGACTCAGATGTGGCAAAACTATCCTTACCCTTGCCCATTTATCTATACCTATGTACTGTGATTTTTCTCTAAAAGGCAATGACAATTTCATAGATTTTTAGATGAGATATCCTTACTGAGTATAATTATTCATGCTGTGAATTGAATTGAAATTTGGTTGAACTGAAAATTGTTTTGAATTGAAAAACTGTTGCTGAATTGAAAACTGAATTGAAAAAAAGGTCGGTCTCTTCTCCCAAGTAACAAGTGATAGGACAAGAAGGAATGGCCACAGGTTGTGCCAGGGGAAGTTTGAAATGGATCTTAGGAAAAATTTCTTCACAGAAAGTGTTGTGAAGCTCTGAAACAGGCTGTCCAGGGAAGTGGTCAAGTCTCCATCCCTGGAGGTATTTAAGACATGTACTTGTGGTGCTGAAGGACACCTAACTGCATAAGTCATCTAGATCATGTGCTCGTGGCTTCCCTGTTTTCCGTCTTACTGGGTGAAGGCATTTTATTAGTTTTATTGGGTTTTTAGCACTTGTAGTGAAGTTTCTTACGTTATGAAGAAACTAATCTCTGTGCCCGTAGTTTCCATGCTATTTGTATTTTCTGTTTCTCTGATGCATTATAGAAGTGTAAGTATTCTTAAAATCTCAAGACACTTTGTTGCAGATTTTTAAAATGACTATAAGAAGATACTGTGGTACCATTATGCTACACTGTATCTATTTCTTGGTCAAATAAAAGCCAACATGACCAAAAAAAAAAAAGAAAAAGAAAAAGAAATGGGTTTTTTTAATAACAGAAAACAGCTGCAACCACATCAAGGCATTTTTTTCTGCTCTACTTGTTTTGCTGAAAATTAAAACCACAACTTAATATTTAAGGAAGATATTTCTATGGAATGAAATATGTTAAGTCCTTAATAACAAACAGTTAAAAACACAAAATGGGATGTTTAGGAAACTGTTTTTGAATGCTAAATAGCTTAGATTGCAGAACTTTTGCTTCTTCAGTAAAGGCTAGAAAACGAAAGCCTTATTCAGAATGACGGATTGTAAATATCAGTTCAGGAATTTGTGTCTTAGGTTTTTGCATAGGTTCAATGTATTCAATGAAAACCAAGTTGCTTTCTAACCTAAATACTTACTTGAAAATGTATGAAATCAAGTGCTCTAAAACCAGGGAGCTACCCATTTGTTCAGAAAGATTTTGGAAATGAGAGAAAAAATTATACAGTGACATATATACATTACAATGCTTAGTTTTTTTCTATTTACAAATGCAGTAGATTAGATGAAGGTAAACGTTGAATTAGTCTGAAGCTAAAAGAGCTGAATTCTTGCAAAACATCCGTTGACAACCTTGGAGTAGATGGATTTTAAATTCAAAGTGATTTAAATCAGAGACTTTTATCATAGTTTAGAATTTAAATAAGGGGGGGGGGGGGTTTGTTATATAATGATTTATGCAGCTTTTACAATTCTTAAACTTTTATTTTTCTAATAAACAGTTGACTCTTATTGCTTAGTGACTACTGGGAGGTGTTGATATTTAACTAAATATGCCAATTACATGAAGTCAATACATCTTTGCCCTCCTAGCCAGGAAAATATACTCTATGCACATTTAATTACACAGTTTAATCTGTTTCCTTAGAAATGTAGTTCTTACCTTTTGTTCTATTAAAGATACTGAATAAAATGTCTTCCTTTGTCAATTCCTGCTTACTAGATATCTGTGCCTTGCTGCTTTTGATGAAAACTGGATTATAATTCAGCAGCAAGACAACAGTATTTAAAAAGTATTGAAACTTAACTAATGTGGGGTTTTTTTATTATTATAATACAATATATAGAAAAGTCAAATATGCTATACAATTACAGCCAGGATTTGGATCTTGGTGCAAGAGGTATGACAATACTACAAATACTGCAGTTAGGGAGGAGAGCAGAATAACATTATAACATTTTAGGATATCTGTTGGACAGAACCAAATTTCATTATGGTGTTGGAAAGGGTTGTTTTTTTTTTTAAAGTAAACAACAAACAAACCCCAAACAACCAAACCCTCCAAACAACCCCTGGTTAAAGGTCCTTGCTTTCTAGCCTGCAGTTAGTGTGTTGGAGACCAGGATCTTGATTTTAGGATAGTAGTCTGATTGCATTTGTTTTTATTCATCATTAGAAGATTGAAACTAGTTACTTGCTCTTCCAGATCCTGTTTCATTTCTCAAATTCAGATGAAGAAGAATTGAACTAAAGAGAAGAGAGTAAATTCAAATAAAATATCTTTTAGTACCCCTGAAAGAGACTATAATTATCAGCATTTGGCTTATCAGTTCATTTCACTCAGGAGACTCAGCTGCTTGGGTAGTAACAATTTCTAGTCACTAATAAAACACTCTTTATAACTTGTTTGCATATTTTTATTGTCTTCAATGTATAATTGTTTGTTTTAGGAAGGTCAGACTTCACCAGATTTAGCCATAATTTCACAATCACTGGTATGTTAGGAAAGATTAGTTAAATAGGAAAAACATTTCTTAATTTAAAATAATTTCTACTTCCTATTATTTGCTTTTGTATTTACATATTGCATAAAAATTATTCAGAATTTACTTTGATATTCCTTTGTCAACCACTTGCTTTTTGTTAGTAAGTGTTGCAGTAAGTCAAAACCCACCTAGCTTTCCTTTGATGCATAAGTCTTGTGTTATATTAGCTCCCAAAATGAAAGAAAAAGCCAGCATGCTACTTGAAGTACAGATTTTAATCGGTTGTATTTGATATTTTAACCATTTAGGTTTGAATTCAATACAGTTTAGGATGTAAAGGTTACAAATACTATATTTGGTTCAGTTAATGAAAATGGAGCTTTCGAGTCATAATCTTCCTATAATGCATATATAGGCATTTGAGAAAAATAATTGATGTTATCTTCAATTACTTTAAAAATACTACTCTTTTATTAACAAATACATGCCTAATAGGAATGTTAGATACTTTAAACCTATGTAATATTTTCAAATTTTGTTTCCTAAAATTACCTTCTTAAAACTTTGGTCAGGACATAAAAATTTAGATTGTGGTGTCCATGAAATGAAGCTAAAATTGAAAATAAGCTTCAGAAAGTGAAGGGTAAAAAGTATGAGTTACAGCAATTCAGAAATAAAGCTTTTTGAATCTTTAAAAGTTACAAAATTATTCTTGGAAGCATAGGGAGATAAATTCACACTTAAAACCACTGAAACCTCTTCATTATATCCATGCATGCAGTACGATGCAAACTCTACAGCAGTGAGTAACATAGCTTAGTGTCTATGGTATCAATGAGAAGGAAATGATTGTAAAAGGTATTTTAGCTTCCTTCCCTTCCCCCCCCCCCAGCTTCTGTCACCTCTGGCAGCCAGTTGCTTTCTCTTTGGAAAGCCTACAGGGAGTGGCATAGCTGTTGAAGCACAGCTTTTAATTATTTGTGCATTCAAACCACAAGCAATTGACTGGGTATTTTTGAGAAAGATAAAATAAAACCAAGAATAATGCCTCTTTGTAATGACTAAAATACGCATGTTTAAATTAATTTTGCTTGCAAGAACTCGTCATAATTATTTTTGCTTGTATAACCTGTAAGCTATATTAAAAATCAAAAAGAAATTAACTGCTGCAATTATCATGTCTCTTCACAATTTTCACCTACTGTAATACTCTAAATAAGAGCAAAATTACATAAACTTACATCCCCTTTTGGTTTCTGTTAAGATTTTTCTTTATCAGAGGAAAAAAAAAAGGGGGGGGGGATCTCTTATGAGTTTATTTCCAATGTATTAGTGAAGTTCATTTTCTCCTCAGAAATTTTATACTTTTTTTTATAATGAAGATTTTATATGGTTCCATGAGGCTGATAACAGCTTTGATGTAGTGGTTCTGACAGTTCATTCTGTTACAAGCTGAATTGTCTTCAGAGACTGATGTTACCAGATGCCTGCTTCTGTTTTCTTGCCTAAATACTTCTTTCTGCTTTCTGGCCCTTAGCAGCCACAGGTACAGAAAATTGACCACCAGATCTGTTCATTCTTCCCTAACAGAAATAGTTGAAAAAATAAGATAAGGGGAAATGTAGGTATTAGAAGGAAACAGCAGGAGGAAAAGAGCAAAAGCAAGAAATTTTCTCCTGTGGCTCAGGAATCCTGTTCATTCTTCAAGATTTGTGTCTTTCCTGAAACAGCATAGAAGTCCCCATGCTAGACATAAGCACAGGGCCACCAGATGATGAATCATCTTGTGGCACAAGGCCCCCTTTACTTTCTGAATCCATTATTCAGTTTCCAGTCATAATTTTTAACACCATCTGTAAACATTACTGTCCTCACCAGAAACATGCTCATTGAGTTATAAGCATCTTTTTGATCTACTCTAGTTATGTTTTCTCCCATTACATTCTGAAATAACCTATCTGAAATAGCCTTAGAGAGGAAAGCTTAACTTTTTTCTTTTACAGTCATTAAGCTCTTTCTCGTAAAGTAGTGTTTTTAAAGCAAAGAAATCACTAAAAGCCATAACATAACGTGCTGGACACTTAGGAATTTTTTTAGAAAAGTGGATGTATTGATCTCTGTACTAGGTCTGGCTGGGCTGTAGTTAATTCTGTTCGTAGCAGCTGGTATGGTGCTGTGCTTTGGATTTGTGACCAAAACCAATGCAGATAACACAGCCATGTTTTAGCTGTGGCTGAACATGTTTTCACAGTGTCAGAGCCTTCTCTGTTTCTCACTCTGGCCTTCCAGTGAATAGATCGTGGATGTGCGATAGACTAGGAGAGGGACACAATGAAGCAGATGACCCACACTAATGTAAGAGATATTCCATGCCATGTAACATCATGCACAGCAATAAAATGGGAAAAGAGAGGGTTCTAGAAAGTTACTTATCTTTTGCTCAGGAACTGGCTGGGCATTGGTCTACCCATGGGACATGGTGAGTGATTGCCTTTCTATCATTTTTATCACTTGTTGTGTTTTCTTTTTGTCTGTCTCTGCCCCCCCCCCCCCCCCCCCCCCTCCTCCCTTTCGATCGTCCTTTTTCTCTTCCTCGTTCTCTCTTCTGTGTGTTTTCTCTTCTCTCTTCTCCC